>JAQQSU010005129.1:0-13888 GCA_028627135.1 Pseudochirops cupreus | reverse complement strand
TGTGTGTCTGTGTCTGTGTGTGTGTCTGTGTGTGTGTCCGTGTGTGCCTGTGTCTGTGTGTGTGTCTGTGTGTGTGTGTGTCTGTGTGCCTGTGTCTGTGTGTGCCTGTGTCTGTGTGTGTGTCTGTGTCTGTGTCTGTGTGTGTGTCTGTGTGTGCCTGTGTCTGTGTGTCTGTCTGTGTGTGTGTGCCTGTGTCTGTGTGTGTGCCTGTGTGTGTGTGTCTGTGTGTGTCTGTGTGTGTGTCTGTGTGTGCCTGTGTCTGTGTGTGTGTCTGTGTGTGCCTGTGTCTGTGTGTGTGTATCTGTGTCTGTGTGTGTGTCTGTGTCTGTGTCTGTGTGTGTGTCTGTGTCTGTGTACGGTCATTTCCTCTCCCTGGGCTTAAGTTTCCTGATCTGTGAAATGAGGACATTGAATAGATATTTCCAAGGCTGTTTGAAGAAAACTTGGTCTTTTCATTTTTGAATAATCAGTCAGGAAACATTTATTAAGCACCTACTCTGTGCACCGTGAAGTGTACTAAGTGCTGGAATAGTGACTGTATACAGCATTATGCTTACATCTGGCATCTTTCGACCTGGATGCAAGAGATATTTAGCAGAAGAATTGATAGAAGTTAGGCTGTTAGGTTACTCATCCAGCCTGTTGGCCAAAATACATTTGACTTTTAATAAGGACTCACATTTTTTAAAAAATGAAATGCAATAAGTTAGAAGTTTTCCATTTAAACTTTTAATTTTTAAAAGAGTGCTTAGGAAAACCTCAAAGGTAGGAATTATTCAAACCCCACCATAATTTTTTTTCATTTTTAAATTTTTTAACCACCGTAATTTCTGAAAATATTTTTATATTTTTATTAATCCCACTTTTCATCCACAGGCTGAAATTTCACAGTCAGAGAAAAAGGAAGGGCTATTAAATTTTCTGTTAGGCTTTAATATAGAACATTTGTGTCTTAAGACAATTACTCAAAAGATCCATGATTTCATCAGAAGATGAAATACATATCATACAAATACAATATCATACAATCATACTTAAAATCTGGGGTTAATGGACTCATCATTCTAATATGAGTAGGAGTATTTGAAATAGAATTTATTTCCTATGTACTTTATTATATGCACTTAAAACCATACTTCTGAGAAGGGCTCCCTAAGCTTTGCCAGACAGTCTGTGTAAGGGGTATGCACAAAAGGTTATGAACCCCTGAGTTGGCAGATTCAGAAGATTACAACTGGAAGAAAGCTCTGAGGTTCAGTGGCCTGTAAACACCCCTCCCCCCCTTGTTACTGAGGTAAGGAAACAGGTGTGGAGTGGATTTGCCAGGCCACAAAAATAGAAAGAAGTAGAGTTGAGATTTGAACCCTAATCTCCTAACTCAAAATCTAGCCTTCTTTCCACCAAAACTAGATTCTAAGGCCTATGGAATAGTAGGACTTGGGCACAGAAAGAAGTTATAGTTATACAGCTATAAAGTTTCAAATCTGGGAAGCCCAACACTTTCTGAACTATACATTTTAGCCCCCCTGCCCCGAGACATTTGAGCAACAGAATTTAAAATATAACTTTTCCATTGCAATTCAATTCACTAACATTTATTAATTATCTACTATGTGCTAAGCCACAGTGAAACAAAAGGGGGTAAAAGACAGGCCCTGCCCTCAAGGAGTTCAAAATCTAAGGGGGTAGACAGCATGCAAACAAAAAATGTATAAAGCAATCTATGTATAAGATACATAGGAAATAATGAAAAGAAGGAAAGTCCTGGAATTAGGAGGGGTTGGGGAAGCCTTCTGTAGAATGTGGAATTTTGGTTGGGACTTAAAGGAAACCGGGTAGGTCAATAGAGTAAAGAGAGAACATTCAGAGATAATGAATAAAGATGAAAGATGGTGTCTTGTTTGTGGAATAGCCAGGAAGCCTGTGAGATTTCATCAAAGAATTCATGTTGGGGAGTAAGATGTGAGAAGACTGGAAAGGTAGGAGAGGGCCAGGCTGTGAAAAGATCTGAATGCCAAAAAGAGATGCTCCTGGCGGCTATAGGGAACCACTGGAATTGAGTGGTGAGGGAGTAGGAGGGTGATATGATCAGACCTGTGTTTTAGGGATATTATTTTAGTGATTGAATGGGAGATAGATTGGAGGAGAGACACTTGAGGCAGGGAGACCCACCAACAGCCTATTGCAATAGTATAGGCATGAGATTATGAGGGCCAACACCAAGATAGGGACAGTGTCAGAGGAGAAAAGGGGGTATATTCAAGAGGTTTTGCAAAGGGGAAATCAACAGGCCTTTGCAATAACTTGGATATGGGGAATGAGAAATAATGAGCAATTCAGGATGGCTCCAAGCTTGTGAGCCTGAGGGACCGGGAAGATGATGTTGCTCTCTGTAGTAATAAGGGAAGTAGGTGTGGGGGAGGGTTGGGGGGGGGGGAAGGATAATGAGTTCTGTTTTAGACATACCAAGTTGAAGATGTCTACTGGCCACTTGGTTCCAGATGTCTGAAAGGCAGTTGGAGGTGTGAGACTGAAGGTCAACAGAGACATTGGAGCAAAAAAGGTAGATTTGAGATTAGTCAGTATACGAATGGTAATTAAATCCATGGAAGCTGATGAGATCACCAAGTGAAGTGGTGTAGAGGGAGAAGAGAGGAAGGCCCAGGACAAATCTAAGGGACACCTATGGTTAGATGGTGTGATCTGGAGGAGGATCCAGCAAAAGAGACAGATTTAAAATGGTCAGATAAGTAGGGGAAAAACCAGGAGACAGTGGTGTCCCAAAAACCTAGACAGAAGAAAATATTAAGGAAAAGGGAGTGATGAATGGTGTCAAAGGTTGCAGAAAGGCAAAGGTGAATGAGGATTAAGAAAAGGCCATCAGATTTGGCCACTTGAGCTCATTAGTAATTTTGAAGATGATAGTTTTGTTGGAATGCTAAGGTTGGAAGCTAAATTGAAAGGGGTTAGGAAGGAAGTGAAAGGAGAGAAAACAGAGGGACTTACTATAGATTACCTTTTTGAGGAGTTTAGCTACAAAGGACAGAATAGAAGTAGGATGCTAGCTAGCAGGGATGGAAGGATTAAGTGAGGTTTGTCAGGATAGAGGAGGAATGGGTGTGGTTCTAGGTAGTGGAAAATGAGCCAGCGGAAAGGGAGAGATTAAACACAAGTGGAAAAAATGTGGATGACAGAGGAGGCAATGTGTTAGAGGAGATGGGGTGAAATGGAGTCACTTAACCTTGGTAAGGAGTAAGATCAATGTGTCATGTGAAACAAAAGTGAAGAAGAAAAAAGTAGCAAAAGTCACCTTAATGATAGGAGATAAAGAAGAGAGGAAAAGAGGGAGTTCACAACCCACAGCCTCAATTTTTTTCTTTAATATACAAGGTAAAATTCTCCACAGAAAGCATAGGGGGTGGGAGATCCATGGGAGGTTTGAAGAGGGGCGAAAATATTTGGAAGAGCCACTGTGGAGATTGGGATAGTTGAGTTATTAAAGGAGTTATGGTAGAATTGCCTAGCAGCAGTGAAAGCCCATTTGAGGTTTTGTAACATAAATTTATTGTGCACAGTCAAAACAGTTGCAGGACTTTCTCCACTTTTGCTCAGTAGGTCATGTGTGTAGATGAATAGGCTACAAATAATGGGAATGATCCAAGGCTGAGGCTTGGCTGAGCATAATCATTGATATTATAAGAGGGAAAGGGATTCAAGAGGAAGACAATGTAGAGTTGAATTGTCTCACCAAGGAGTCAAGATGGGGAGAAGAGGAGAGAGTGGCTAATGTAGAGAGATGGCCTGGAAGGGAATTAAGAGATCAAGGGGTTGGAGGTCATAGGAAGGATGAAGAATAGCATTACGTAAGGGGAGGCAGAAAGAGAAGGGAAAGGCCAGTAGATTACAGCTGGATAATGGGATTTAAGAATTTTTGAACATGGAGGTGGTACATTTTTGGGTGATGGCAAGATTAAGGGTATGACATTTTTTTTGTTGGTTGCTAGAGTGGGAGGGGGAGTAGTTCATGGCTGGCGAATAGGTGGAGGAACTGAATGACTTGAGCATTTGAGGGAAGACTGATATTCTCTGTATGTTGAAGTGTGAAGCATGAAGGCAGGAGTTGAGGAAGAAAGAACAGTTTTAAGCTAGGTATCCAAATCATTGAGAAAAGAATGATAGTGACCTAGGTGGCTATAGACAACAAGTACCAAGATTTTTATTGGGTAATAGATATGAATAGCATGAACTTCATAGCAAGAGAGATGACTGAGTAAAGGAAAAAGGGGGAGAACTTGGAAGTGGAAATGGGGAGCAAGGGGTTTTACAACTCCATTACCTTAACCAGTGAGTCAAGGAGAACATTGCAGGTTTAGCCAGTATTGAAAATAGTGAGTGAAAACAGGGGAAAACTAGATAGGTTTCAGTAAGAGCTAATAAATGAAAGGAGTGGGAGAGAAATAGATTTAAGATGAAGAGAAGTGTATTGCCTATGTAACAGGCATTCCAGAGGGTACAGTGGAAGGGCTGGGTGGAGTTAGATCATTTCTGCCATACCTACTGACTAGTTTTGATCTCCTGCAATTGGCTTCCAGGGCATGCTTCTTCATTTTGTCATCCATATCATTCATCAATCAATTAACACTCACTCATAAAGCACCTACTATGTGCAGAGATTTTATTTCTTTTTTATCATAGTATCCTTAGCACCCTTTGCCTAGCACTTGGTGAAATGTTAATAAATGTTTCTTTAAGTTGAATTGCATGTAAATAAGTCATAATTGAATGGACAAACAGTGCAAGATTTTTTTTTCCTTTCTGTTTGAAAATTCCTATGTCTTATAGTGCCTCACAGCTCTCTTAAATTCAAATGTACAGATCTACCCCTCCCTTTTCCTCTCTTCAATATCTCTCTATTTCTAAAACTTATGGAAGTGAATGTTGAAAACTGCAAACAAATAAATTAATAAATTGGAAAAAAAAAGAAATTTCTCTATTACTGTCCAGGAAACCACCACCCTCCCAGTCACCCAGATTCCCTGTCAGGTGTCATTCTTAGCTCGCCTCTCTATCTCACCCCTCAGACCCAATCTGTTGCCAAGTCTAGTCAATTGTACCTTTATATTCTTTTACACACGTTTCCCTTGTCTGTGATACCGCCACCATCTGGTGCAGACTCTCATCACCTCACAGCTGGACTTCTCCCTGGCCTCCCTGCTGAGTCTTCCCCTGCTCTAGACCATTTTCTATTTAGCTATTAAACTGATCTTGAGCACACATCTGACCACCTTATGCTATTGCCCCTAAGATAAAATAGAAAATCCTCTTTTTGGCTTTTAAATCCCTTCATAACTTTCTATGTTTCCAGTCTTGTACTTTATCACCCCCATGTATGCTGTGTTCCTGGGATACTGATCTTGCTGTTTCTTGAACATGGCAATCCTCTCAACTCTGGGCATTTCCCTTGGTGGTGCTCCATGCCTAGAGTACTCTCCCTCAACATCTCCACCTCTTAACTTCCCTGGTTTTTTTTAAGTCCTAGAAAAAAAAATCCTATTTCCTTTAGAAAGTCTTTTCTGACCTCCTTTAAGGCTGGTATTACCTACACACACGTGTGTGTACATACGTACATAAATACAGACTCAATGTGTCTTGTCTCAGTCTGAAGTCATGAATGTGAGGGTGTTGTAGGGAGGATAATCAGTGATAAGATGGGACCCTCCCCTCCATATTCCTAGCCTGATTCTACCAGACTTTCCCTGGCTTCTCTTCCTTTCAGACCCCTACTAAAGATTGAAAGTAGCAGCAGGGGCTGAGAATAGTCAGTATACTAAACACAACGTCACTTCAAGGAAAGATTATACATGGTGACCAGCCTCTTTCTGATCACTGCTTGCTTTTCTGCACCTATGTCAATGCCCAACCTTCTCAGTAAGCATGGCTGTGTCAGCTCCTGCATTGTACCCCAGATAGTCTAATTATTTCAACAAACACAATCAACTCTTAAGTTATTGAGATTAACTATATGATCACTTGTGGACACATCATAGATAGTTGAGACTAAGGTTTTGGGTTGTTTTTTTTAAGTATTCAAAAAAAAAACCTTCTAAAATATAATTCAACATTCAGATAATGCTAAGGGAAAAGAGATAAGAAGCATAAAAAAGAATGTGATAAGGCCTGAACATTGTAAGAACTATGGTGGGTCTACTTAAAGAGCAGCAGACCTTACTATGAGTGCCCTCACTTAATAATCTGCTCTTTTCTCCACGTATTTGCCAAGCACTTGTTTTATATCTGGTACTATAGTGGTATGATATGATCTGCTGTCCAGAGCTACCTAGGGAGAAAACCCCATGGCTCTTCTTCCTGTAGGGAAAAAAGAGGACTAGTTCTTCCTAAGCTTTGCACAGAGTTTGAAGAGAGAGAACTCTCTCTTACCTCCTTAACAATTAAGTTAAAAATGAAGGAGAGAGAAGACAGCATGAGGAGGAGAGAAAGAAAGGATTAGATATGTATCATTTTAATACTGGCAAACCCCAGGCTTAGATTTATTCAAAAGGTTATACATGAGGACCTAGAGGGCCACGTGTGGCCTCGAAGCTGCAGGTTCCCCACTCCTGAGTATGTGAAAGGGAATAACATGAAAAAAATTCTGGCAAGCAAAGTTAGAACTAGGCTATGAAGGATCCTAAATGCCTAAATGTATTTGATCCTAGATGCATTAGAAGACCACTAAAGATTTTTGGGCAATTCTGTGGAATGATCAGACCTCTGCTCTAGACTTTTTATCAAATACTTCTCTAAACTTTAATGCAGAATATTTGAGATGATAAGATCAGTAGGACAGGCAGACAATCAGAGTGTCCCTCAGCATTTGTCCAAACAGGATTTGACCCATTGACAGGCTGCTCTGAAGCCATGAAGAGTGCCTTGAGAAGAGTCTGCCATGGAAGAGTCATGGTAGAAAAACTTCCTGTCCTGGGCAAGGGGGACATATCAATGTGAGGCAGTGTCATGATAACCTGGCCTATTTCAAAAGTCCAGAAAAGATTCAGTATTAAAACACAAATTCAAAAGCAGTGGTAGAGTTAACATAGGCTGGGGATTGCTCCAGAGCATGTGGGACTTTCCTCAGTGAAGAGGTTTTGACATTTGAATCTAGAAATCTAAACCGACTGAGAACATGTCAACCATGAATAACATCTCCTTGTGAGGGTATAATGCTTCTGGTCTGGGCTAGAGGCAATAAAGAAAGAGACAAGAGTAATATTGCATTCCCACCTGGGGTTTGCCAGCATTAAAATGATACATGATCTAGTCTTTTCTTTCTCTCCCCCTCATTCTGTCTTCTCTCTCCTTCATTTTTCAATTCAGTATTTTCAATTGACAAAAATCCATTTTCTTTCCTCACCCCCAATTGAAAAGCAAAAAGAAAAGTCTTAGAAAAAATATGCATAGTGAAACAAAAAAAATTTCTTGACTTTGATCCAAAAATATCTACCTTTCTCTCCCTTTCTCCTTCTCTTCCTCTGTCTCCCTGTTACCTTCCCCTCTACCCAGTTCTATCTCTTTCTCTCTCTGTCTCTGTCTGTCTGTCTGTCTCTCTCTCACACATGCGCATACACACACACACACACACACACAGACACACACACACACAAAATGGCACTTTCAGGTCCAAACATAGCCCAAACACTCTGGGTCTTGGTGAAAAGAGTGAGAACTTGTTCCCAAATATTTGCCTTGTGCTTTGGCCTACGGATGACAGACTGATGAGGTACTCTGAGAAATTTAGACCTGCAGAGAAGAGCAAAAGCAGCCCTCAGTGGACTTGGCTGGACAGGCAGCTGCACCCTTTGTATTTAGGATGAAGAGGGCTGAGGGCTTTGATTAGAGACACTGAGCTGCAGCTGCAGCAGTCCAAAATGGGTTGGGACAGATGGTGTACAGCAACTGACTGCTCTCTTTGGAGCTAAGGAGAAAACCTCACCAATAGTTCAGAGGGAAGTTACGCTATGTCTCATTCACATGTGTCAGATTTCTTTCCCTGTGACTTTCAAAGCAGACTTTACTCTGATCCTGCAAAGGTATGCAGGCTCCCAGACTTGTCCTTAAGAGTTCATTGGACTGCTCCAAGATGGCTATTATTGAGAAAAGGCTGTGCTGTATGTTTATAATACAAGATGGCAGGATATCATTTCTCTTCATTCTTATATCCAAAATTACTTCTAGGACAATTAAAACAAATTCAGCAAACACTTACGAGCAAATTTTTCTGACTAGGACAGCATAGCACAGAGATTTTGGGCATGGAGGTGGATATTTAGGAACAATAGTATTCCAGAATTTGAGTTGGAAGAGGTTACTAGATACCATCAAATCCAATCCCAAGATTTTACTGATGAGGAAACTGAGCCCCAAAATGACTAAGTGACTTGGCAGGAGTCCCTTATTATAGTTCAGTCACTTTTCAGTCATGTTCAACTGTCTGTGACCACATTTGGGGTTTTCTTGGCAAAGACACTGAATTGGTTGGCCATTTCCTTCTTATTGAGTATCTAAAGAAGCTTTTAAAGCCAGGTCTCCCCTACTCCATGTCAAATGTTCTATCCTCTACATCACAAGCCTCTCAAATCATCTGATTAGAAATGCTAAATCAACCTTTGGGGATGGATAGAATTACCAAGAACAATGCTGCAGATAGAGAAAAGAAGGGCCAGGACCAGAGCCTTTGGATATACTGATACATAGTCAGTCTATAAGACTCTTTTATAAGACATGAAAAATCTCATAATCCAAACCATACCTGAGTAAAATCTCCTCTGCATAGCCCTGAAAAGTGACTGTCCAACCTAGGTTGGAATATCTGCCGTGATGGAAGCTTACTAGCTTCCTGAGTGGTCCCTTTCACTTTTGAATAGCTTCAATTGTAGGGAAGTTATATCTTAAATAGAGGCCATGTAGTGTTGTGAATAGAGAGCTAGCTTCAAATCCAGGAAAACCAAGCTTGAATCTCACCTCTGGCCCATGCCGGCTGTATGATTCTGGGTAAATGATGTCACTTCTCAGTGAAATGAATCTCTCTAACATGACAGGTTGCAGAGAAGGTGTTGACCTGTATCCACAGGGTTTCCTCACCGAAAGTTCCTTTTCCCAGTGAAAACACAGGTTCAGAAACTATCACTCTTCTGCTTCCATGTAGTGGAAATTTACTTTCCTAAACTTTTGCCCATCACTCCTTGTTCTGCCCTCTAGTGACAAAGAAAGCAAATACAGTTCCCCTTTTCAACACGCTTGAAATCTACGGTCATTTACCCAACTGAGTCTTCTTTTCTCTAAGCCAGCGGTTCTCCACCTGTGGGTCATGTTCAATTTGTAACAATAAAAATGCATTCTGCATATTAGATATTTACATTATGATTCATAACAGTAGCAAAATTACAGTTATGAAGTAGCAGCAAAAATAATTTTATGGTTGAGGTCACCACAACATGAGGAACTGTATTAAAGGGTCACGGCATTAGGAAGGTTGAGAACCACTGTGAGTCTAAGCTAAATATCCCAAAGTCCTTTAACTTATATTCTAATTATATAAATTTAAATCCTTTACCCATCCCGCCTGCACTCACTCCTTTGGATGGATTCATTCATCCTGTCAATGGCACATACATTTTTGACTGACCGCACTTCCCCAACCCTGTACTTTAAAGAAAAGGAGTTCTTGAGCTTGATGAGACTATAGGACACTTGCTGCATTCATGGGGGTTGTCTTGTAGATGCCTGTGCCCAGGTCCATGCCCTGTAATCTCATCATTAGAGTATCCTGATCAACCTACTTCACATTTGTACAGTGGTTTTGTTTTATAACTCAAGTGTAACGCTTTATATTTATGTCATACATCATGATAATGATTCCTCTCAGCTCTGGTGCTCATAAAAGTGATTGCTATCTATGTCTTCATCCAAATCACTGGTGTGTGGGGTGTGTGTGTGTGTGTGTGTGTGTGTGTGTGTGTGTGTGTGTGTGTGTTGTGTGTGTGTATGTGTGTGTTGAATAGAAGAGGTCCAAGGACAAAGTCATGTAGTACTACCCATAAGATTTCTCTCTCAGCTGCCATTATTCACAATTTTTGTGACTGGTTATTAACCAATTCTCATTCACCATAACTAGACCATCGTCTCTCCGTCTCATCCACAGAGATAATAGAAAATGCCCTATCAGTGCCTTGCTAGAGTCCAGGTATATGACAATCTCCAATTCCAGTCAATCAGTCAGCAAGCATTTACTTAGCTCTTATTACATGCCAGGCACTGTAGTCAATACTTGGGGATACAAAGAAAAAAATATTAGTCTCTTCCCTTCAAAAAAATACATTTCTAGTGGGGGAAATAATGTGCACCCAAAAATGTACTTGCAAAGGGTTTATGTGTAGATCATGTATGAAACATAATCCCAGCAAGTAGCACACCGTTGGGGCCAGAGGGGAAGTAAGTGTGTGTATGTGTGTGCGTGTGCATGTGTGTATTGCATTGTGTGTATACGTGTGTGCGTGTGCATGTATGCATGCATGTGCATGCATGTGTTCATGTGCATTGTGTGTGTATACATGCATGTGTGTGCATGCACATTTGAGTGTGTATATTGGGGAGGGAGATTTCAGGAAAGACTTCCTGCAGAAAGTAAGATTCGTTTCATTGTATTTCTTTTGAGATGTCCTAAAATTGAAAGTATGCTTTAGTCCAGACCAGATTCTTCATAGTTCTCAATGACTAGGTCATATAATCCAACATTTCATGTATCAATCACATATTTCTTACAAAGTCCTAAACAAAACTCTAAAATAAACACACCAACAGTCTCTGTGTCTTGTGCCTTCTCTGGTGCGCGCACGCACGCACACACACACACACACACACACACACACACACACATCCCTGCCAAATCCCAGGTTTCTAGTGCCTTTATTTGTCCAGTATATTCTGGTCAATTTTCATCATTTGGGTTTTAAGTTCCTGGACATGTAAATGACCTGTTTAGCATGTTTGAGAGTGAGTCAGTCTGTTCAAATGAATCACATCCATATTTAAAAGAATAAAAGCTTGAAGTTCTTTGGGATAATACCCAACACTATTTATTAAGCGCAATGCTAGGACCCCAGTTCCCTTCACACTGCTGCTTTCCCCAGGCTTTGAGTCACCATCATGTGGTTCAAGAATGGACAAGAGAATGAGCATAAAAGCCAAATTACTGGTGACTAAGAATAGTAACTAGCAGTTCAGAAAATAATGCAGGGCTCTGGGATCTAGGAGGAAAGCTGTGGTCGCCTGAATATTGTAGACAGCTAAAGAGAAATAATGCACTTGAGGAACGGTTGGGCCGCCAGCTGAGCCTGGCAACAGCATCTCCGATGTCCACAAATCCTTGTTCCAAAGCCATCATCATCAAATAGATTGGCTAGATTTTTCAGTATCATTTAAGCAAGATTACATTGTTGTGAAATTGAGTCTGATTGGAGGGAAGGACCTGGTTCCGTAACTCTCTATACTGCTTCTTCCTTGTTAAAAGGCATCGGGTTTCATCTCAGAGTGAGGAACTATTTATTTTGGTACCTGAGAGAATTTTCAAGTGATATCAGGGAGTCTGGAGAAAGGTGCATTATTTCAGAGTTGGGAAAAACCTTTGGGATCATTGAATTTAACATATCTGACCAATAATACCCTCTATAGTGACTTTAACAAGTAAAACATCCTACCTCTCTTTGGAAACCTGAAGGGAAGGAGAGCTCACTGTCTTCCAAGGATCATAGATTTTGTTCTGGGAGGGATCTTAGAGGTCGTTTAAATCCAATCCTCTCCTATTACAGAGGAAAGTGAGGTGGAGGAGAGGGAAGTGCCTTGCCCCAAATCATAGCTAGTAAGTATGCGAGGTGGAAATTTAATGTGGGTCTTCCTGACCCCAAGTCCAATAGCTGAGCTACTCTGAGCCTAGCCATTTCAATCTTATAGTTGCCACATAAAAAGGCTATGACAATAAAAACCTGACCAGTGATTTCTTACTGAACAGATGACTGCTGTTAGGAAATAATAAAGCGCTGCTCCTGGAGCCCAAGGACCTAGGTTCAAATCCTTCTTTTGATAAATTTCACTTAAATTCCTTGGACCTCGTCGGTAAAAGTGAGGGTGGTTAAGCTAAATGCTCTCTGAGGACCCTTCTAACTCTAAGGCATTGAAACAGTGCTCTAAACTTTGCAAGGCGCTTTAAACGCATCATTTGCGCCTTTCAGCAAAGCCCATGAGCTAATCTCTACGGATATTATTTACCACATTTGATCAAATGTGGAAACTGAGGCTAAAATGTTAAATAACTTGATCGTGATTATACAGCAAACCTCAGAGGCAGGATCTGAACCCAGTTATTCCTGATTCTAATTCTAGCACTCCACGTTACACTACACTACCTTACGTTGAAATTCTAGGTCTAAGTTTCTCCAACTTCTACATATATGTGCGTGTACACACACACACACACACACACACACACACACACACACACACACACACTCTGCTTCTTTAGTGCTCCGCCTGAGGCAGACACCTCATTCATCCTGTCCTAGCTATCCAAGTGGGTGAATTGTTGTACCACCTTCTAGAAGCAGGCTGAATAAATGATGAAAACCTTCCTCCCTGGGAACTTGTGAGCCCTGCAAAGTAACAACCAAGTACAGTCAACTTTTGGCTGACACTGTTTTCTTGTGATCATTTTGGGGAGAAGTACAGAAACCCTGACAATACTTATGTTCATTCTTCGTGCTTGTATCCCCAACCCTTAGCCCATAATAGGGGCTTATTGAGTGCTCCCTGAGAGAATGACAGAAGGGCTGAGTTTGTGTACAGAACCTTCTTCACCAGGACAGTCCTGTGCAGGTGAAAAGAATGAATTTGCTGGCGTTTAGAAGACAGGTAAATTAAATTATATCTCATCTATAAAATGAGCTGGAGAAGGAAATGGCAAGCCACGCTAGTATCTTTGCCAAGAAAACCCCAAATGGAGTCACAAAGTCAGCAATGACTACAACAACTGAGCAACAACACCAGTCAGGTAGCCTGTAATGACATTTCCTCTTTGGGAATAGGCATTATTGGCAGTACTGATTGTTCTGGAGTGCCCAAAATGGAACAGACTTTTAGGTGACAAAATGTAATTATAAGTTTTGGGCGACTTCCATAATAAAATCAAAATTCAATGTGTTCTTCCAGAGCTCTCTCCCCTTACACTTCTAATCCATACAGTCTAACCCAGTCGAAACCAATCTAATCCAACAAGGAGGTAGTAACCAGTGACTTTAGCAAAGACCCTGAGCAGAAAACAGTACCTATCCTCAGGGCCTTTATATTCTGTCTTCCACACAGCTCCCAGCTAAATCGGAAAGCACCAATTTGCACATGTTATTTCACTTTTTGAAAATTCTAGTAGTGACTAGTATGGTGCCTACCACATAGTAGGTGCTTGTGAACTGATCAGTTGACTGCAGGGTACTAAATCCTTTGAATGGCATTCTAGGTGGGCCCTGCCTAGAACTGAACCCAGCCTGCAACTGTTCAGTTGTACTATGGGATTCAGAGCTGGAAGAGACCTTGGCGGTTATGGAGTCCTAGCCCTTTTATTTTATAGATAAAGACCCTGAGACTCAAAGGTGAGATGATTTGCCTAAGATCACATGGGTAGTCAGAAGAACTGGCATTGGAACTAAGGTTCTCTGCTGGGCTCAGATCACTTTACTCACTGTCTGAACACATAATAGATGTCCCCAACTTTTCAAACTCCATCCCCCTGCTTGAAGAGTGCCTTCTTTCCAACTCTTAACCCTTTCCACCTGGCACCATCACT
>JAQQSU010005128.1:0-13888 GCA_028627135.1 Pseudochirops cupreus | reverse complement strand
CCAACTGGAACTTGAGATACACAGGCACTGCAGTTGGAAGATCCATCCTGCCCTACCAAAAAGTGACATAGGAGAGAATAGACTGGGGGAGGGGGGAAATACTGGGATGGCTGTTTTGGGGTGGTGGGCGGGGGAAAGACGGGGAGAAAAGATGTAACTCAAAAAAAATTTAATAAAGAATCTCATATTTAAAAAAAAAAAAAAGCAGTTCATTGGAATTATAATGTGAATCTCTCTCCATTAGGGACTGAGCTAAGATCAGCAAGCTAGGTACTATGGAAGATGAAATGAAGCATTGTTCTTGCCCTCTAGAAATTTACAGTCTGGTTGGGGACATATAGAATGCAGCTGGGTGGCTCAGTGGGTAGAGTCCTAGGCCTGGAGTCAGGAAGATTCATCTTCTTGAGTTCAAATCTGGCCTCAGACATTCACTAGCTATGTCACCTTAGGCAAGTCACTTAACCCTTTTGACCTCAGTTTCCTCATCTATAAAATGAGCTGGAGAAGGAAATGGCAAACTAGTGCAGTATATTTGCCAAGAAAACCCCGAATAGGATCGTGGAGAGTCAGACAGGACTGAAACAACTAAACAACAAATCCCTGTCCAAGACGGGAAGGAGGAAAAACCTGTGCCTCAGCTTCCCCGTGTTTTGGGTGGGGAAGGTTATGGAAAACTGGTAAATATCAGTCTCATTACACATTCCTCCCTCCCCTGGTCTGATTATATTCAATTGGGCAACAAAGCCTCTTGATTCTTCCCTCAAAATATCTCTCCTATCATTGCCTCCTTTCTGATACCAATGCCATCACTCTACCTATACCTAGAATGGTGAAATACTTCCAAACTGATCTCCCTTTCCCCAGTCTCTACTTTAATTACAGAATTACTGACTATCCTGGTTATAAAGGACCTTACAGATCAACCAGCCCTTCCCTTCCCTTCCCTTCTCCCACTTCTCCCTTGTGAAGGTAAAGAAACCTGAAATTTTGAGAGATTGATATGTCTAATTGACTTGTCTGAAGTCACACAGCTTTAGTAGCAGAGCTGGGATTCAAACTCAGGTATTTTAGCTACAAGTTCAATATTCCTTCCACTGGATTGTCTCCCTCCCTCCCACCCACCACTGCCTCTTCAATCTTTTTCCCCCCTTTGGAGGCAATCAGGCTTAAGTGACTTGCCTAGGACCACATAGGTAATAAGAATCTGAGGCTGGATTTGAAATCTGCTCCTCCTGACTCCACACCTAGTGCACTATCCACTGTGTAACCTAACTGCCTAGACCTCTTTAATTTTAATCTTTGATCATACCACTTAAAGGCCTCCCACAATCAGATCCCATCCTACTTTTTCCAACCTTGTCTCCCACTATTCCTCTATATCAAGCATTTTTAAGCTGGAGGTGCACAAATTTGATTTTTAGCAAGTTTTTATAATCTTATTTCAATATAATTTGTTTTCTTTTATACATTACATGCATTTAAGAACATCATTCTGAGAAGGGGCCCAAAAGCTTCACCAGACTGCCAAAGGGGTCCAAGACACAAAAAGGTGAAGAATCTCTTTCCTTACATTAGTCCTCTGACTCTCTCCAAAATGACCTCACTGTTCCCTGAATTTTTCCTTCATATTCATAAAATCTAAAAGTTAAACAGGACAGGGGTAGAACATGGGGGTGGTGGGGAGGATGGGTATTTACTTAATTTTAAAATGACTTTGTTAATTGTATTTCAATATATTTAGGTTCTTTTGTAATCCTATATATTTTGTGTTATTTGTTTAAAACTTTTATTCTGAGAAAGGGTTCCAGGCTTCACCAAACTACTAACAGGGTTCATGACACAAAAATCGTTAAGAACTCCTGCCTTCTAGGTGATCAAGGGTAACCCATACCAACATAAGAATCCCTACTGTAATATTTGTCTCCCCAACAAGTATGCAGCTCCTATTTGAAGGCATCCAGTCTGGGGGAACCAATTACCTCCAAGACAGCTCACTTTACCTTTGGCTAGCTCTAATGCCTAGGAAGGTTTTCCTTACATTAAATCTAAATTTATTTCTTTCAAATTTCTGGCCATTACTGCTAATTCTGTTCTTCTAGGTCAAGCAGAAAAATCTACTTCCACAAAATCATAATTCATCAATACTTAAAGACATTTGCCAGGTTCCCCCGAGCCTTTTCTTTTTCAGATTAAACATTTCCAGTTCCTTCAAATAAATCCCATATGGCATAATATTGAAGACCTTAATTGGCTCAGTTCCCCTCCTCTGGATGTTTCCTATTTTATCAATGTTCTTCCTAAAATTTCACCAATGTCTCTTCTGAACACAATATATCTAGTCTAACCAAGGCAGAAGAATGTGGTGGAACCATTACCTCCTTAGTCCTAGACACTTTTTTGAATATAGCCTAATAGCACAAAAACTTTTGCGGCTACCCTCTAACGCTGATAGGCAACCTGGTATAGCAGAGAGAAGGCTAACCTCAGCATCAAAAAGAGCTGGGTTCAAGTCCTGATATATATTAGCTACATGATCCATGAGCAGTTAACCTCCAAGCACCATAAGCAACTCTAGCAGTATAGGTTAGAAAAGAGCTGCTTCTCTGCAGATATACACTAAGAAATTACAAGTCCAGAGAAAGAAAGGAAAAAAACCATACTGTTGAATTCTATCAAATTTGTAATACAACCACCCTCCCCCCCACCAATCTTTTTTATGCAAACATTTCTTTATTCCTTCCTGATCTTGTCCTTGTGATGTTGATTTTTCAATCGTGTGTTCAAAGCCCCATTTCTCTTTTTAAATGTCATCTTATTAGGTGTTATTCAACAGTCTAGCACCTTTATGTAGGTCTTCCTCTTCTTTATCTATTTTATTCCTATACATACTTAAAAAAAACCACTAATGTCATTTTAATGTCAATTATTTTCCAATACACCACCCCCATTGCACCCTGATTCTCTTGTAACAAAGACAAATTGGTAAGCAAAAAACCCCAAAAAACTTTCTAGTAGTGTGTGTGACATTTAATCTTCCTCACCCTTCTGCTGAGAGGGAGTGAAGTGGGTTTCATCATCTATTCTTTGGGACCATGATTGGTCATTCCACTCATTCTGAGTTCAACTGCTTTTTAGTGTTGTGCTAAATGACCATTATTGTAGTTATTTATGTTGTAGTCAGAGCTCTGCTTTCTTCACTCAATTCTACCCATTCTTCAAATTTCATCTCTTTTTTCTAACTATTCCTAGCCTATATTAAGCTCCCTCTTAACATCTACATTCATTCATTTAACAACTATTCACAGTTGCTTTCTGTGCTCATATTACTGTAGAAGATATTATCTTATACATTCTATTTAAATCTATAATTTGTCCCATAACATACATTTATCTTATACATTCTATTTAAATCTATAATTTGTCCCATAACATACATTGTGAGTTACATAAGAATTTATGATTTATCTTTTTCTGCATATGAATGCATATACCCTTATATATGAATGCAAGCTGAGTGAGGATAGGAATTGTCTCATTTTTGTCTTACCATCCCTAGCACGTAGCACAGCACAGGTACTTACTTAATAGATGCTACTGACTGATTAATGGCTCTCTATGTCTGCTTCCCCTAGCAGGCCTACCTTCAGACATATGAGGGGGCGGGGGGTAGAAACTCAAGAGCAGATGTTATTACTAATCCCTCTCTTTTTTCAGACAGCATCTGCCACATGGCCCTGCTCATGAGAGTTGCTCAAAAATGTATTTGCTGATAAAATGATTGACTAAGTTAGCTTCAAAATAAAAATTCTTATTCAAGTTCATAAGACAGATCTCTCCCTCTATGTAAATTCTGCTGGGGCAGAGATTTAGGCATCTATCATTTAACTCATTTACAAAAATTTTGCTGCTTAGAGAGAGTATCAGGAAGAGATCTGGGTTGCAGTATCTCTCCAGCCATGAATAGCCATATGACTTATCTCTACAGGATAAGACCTGAAACTGCCTTCTGTGCCAAACGAAGGTGATCACACATTTCCTGTCTGAGAGGAGAATATGAGAAACTGTCATGCCCCTCAAAGTTCTAAGATTTATATTTACATGATACATTTCACTAGCACCTCACTGTAGCTCCATCCTCGAGGACCATGTAATGGCTGAATGTTCCTGGTACTTTGTCTAGCTCAAAAACTCTCAGATGCTAGATCACTCCCTAGAACTAGAACTTCATGGGTGACAATGACACTGATGACAGTATCTATATAGTACTTTAAGGTTCACAAAGCACTTTGCAAATATTCTCTCCTTTTCCTGGTAACAACCCTGAGAAGTAGGTGCTATCATATTTTACAGATGAGAAACTGAGGCAGAAAAAAGTTAAACAATTTGTCCAAGATTGCACAGCTAGTAAAGGTCTGAGGCTGGAATTGAACTCTGGTCTTCCTGACTCCCATTCTAGTACTCTATCCACCGTGCCATGTAGTTACTTCAAGGCAGAACATAACACAACTATACCATCCAGCTAGAATGCAAGATGGGGAAATGTACCAGATATTCAAACACTAGACCAGAGACACTGATATAAAAGCAGCCTCTGGCTCTGACTTCCATACTTGGAGAATAACCTAAAGTAACTTTTTTCAAGGTATCTTCAGGCCAGCACAAAAATTAAAGACTTGCCAATTTGTCAAGAGTTAGTACAACCTTGTCACTGTCATTGTTGAAGTCAGATTTTCCTCTTTGGGTTACTTCCTCTAATGCTAATTAGTGGATAATAAGATTTATGGATCAGTTTCTACACATTCATTCCTGGTTCTTCCCTCTGGGGCTAGAACACCAATGAACACTTTCAGTTATAGAGTCACACTGAAATCATATTAAATATGTAGTTAAGTCTCAGTCAATCAGGAGTCAGATTTCCTTACATGTACATGGGCAGCACACAGAGCCCACACTTGCCTGGGTCAGACATTAGGTTAGGTTAGATAGATACATAGATAGATATAGCATGCATACATGTATATTTATTAACTTAATGATGCTTTTAGCATTGATTTCATAATATTTTAAAATCTTTAATATAATTTAGTTTTATATTTGTCTGCTTAAGATTAAATGGCCCAGTATTCTCATAATACTTCAATATTTCAAGTATGTGTAATTTCATCAGTGTAGGGACACCTTCCACAGAAGCACATCACATACCCTCTACAATAAGTCATGTCAATGAAAATGTATCAGGCTTCTACTACACACCAGGCACTATGCTAAGCCCTGGGGATGCAAAGAAAGACAAAAACAGTCCACGTCTCAAAGAGCTCTCAGTCTGATGGAGGAGACACCAGGCAAGTAACTATATACAAACAAGAACTATGTAGGACAAATTGGAGATCATCTTAGAAGGAAAACGCTAGCCTTAAGGGGGATTGGAAAAGGTTTCTTACAGAAGGTGGGATTTGAGATGACACTTTTGAGATGAGTTGAGAAGGAAACCAGAGAAACCAAGAGGCAGAGATGAAGTGGGAGAGAATTCCAATCATGGGAGAAAGCCAATGAAAATCCATGGAGTGAGAGTGATTAGTTTGAGAAATAGCAAGAAAATCAGTCTAGGGTCTACTGAGGGGAGCCAGCTATAAGAAAACTGGGAAATTAGAAAGGGGCCAGGAATAAATGGTTTTAAAAGCTAAGTAGAGGATTTTATATTTGATCCTTTTGGTAATAAAGAGCTACAGGGAGTGTCATGGTCAGACCTGCACTTTAGGAAGATCACTTTGATAGCTTAAAGGAGAATGGACTGGAGTGGGGAGGGACAATAAATGGTCTTCATGTTTTGCAGGAGAAAAAGAATCCATCATTGGTAGTCAATTCTTTGATAACAATCTTCTCTCAATTTAGCCAGGTTAGTTCATATATAGCAATCCATCAAAAGACCCCTACTCCTACCCCTACCCCATTAAGTTGTTAAGTCAATAAACATTTATTAAGTACCTACTTTGTATCATAATTTGTGGTCCATGAGCATAGCCTTCAAGAACCCAGAGGCATATCCATAGCATTCTGCCACACTGGAAAGGCTTCAAGCATCCTATTTGCCATAGACATCTGAGCACCAGTCTTGGTATGTGCAGAAAGGTTTATCCCTGGAGGATTGGTCACTAGGTGATGAATTGTTTTTAGGCCACACCAACTCATTAAATTATTTACTAAGGAAGGTACGAAGTAGTTGTCATCTGCATTGGTTAAGGGAGTGTCTATACCTATTAAGGTTGAAGCAAGGCAAATGTCTAAATTTTTTAAATGAGTTCTGAAAGCTCTAGACAATTCCACATCCAATTTTAGAACAAGTGATTAAATAGATGGTTTACGAACACTTGGAAAGGGCAACAATAATCACCAGTAATGAGCATGAGTTCTCAGAAAATAAATTGTTATATTAGCTTTATCTTCTTTTTTTAAGAGTTACTAGCCTGGTTTGTAAAGATGGCCAGACTAACAATGCTGTTAGATACAGTGTGTCTGTAGTTTAGCAGAGCATTTTACAAAGTCTCTGATATTGAGCTTTTGGATAAGATACAGAGACATGGATGTCAAAGTTAAGTATAGTTATCGCTGGTCACATGATTGTGCTCTTAGAGACTCTGATTCTGAATCAGTGTTAATGAGACCTTCCTAATAAGTAGACCCCTCTGGGTTGCCTTCTGAAGTAAAAGGTTTCCCATAACAAGAGCTATTCATGCTCAGTCTTTTCAGTTGTGTCCGACTCTTTGTGACCCCATTTGGGGTTTTCTTGGCAAAGATAATGGTTTGCCATTTCCTCCTCCAGCTCATCTTACAGATGAAGAAAATGACACAAATCAGGTTAAGTGACTTGCCCAGGGTCACACAGCTTGTAAGCGTCTAAGGCAAGATTTGAATTCATGAAGAGGAGCCTTCCTGATCATCACCTAGCTTTCCTGGAGCTATTTAATCATAAGTTAAATGATTATTTGTCAGTGATGTCATCAAGGAGCTTCGTGTACAGGCCAAGAATTAGACTAAATGGCCTCTAAAGTAGCTTCCATTCTGGGAATTGAGGATATTATGATAAATTCCCGCAAAAACTGTTAGTAATTTTGTAGATACTATCCAGAACATGACGATGAAAATACATTCTGAAAAAAAAAATGTAACATTCATTTTTTTGCTTTACTACTTAGTAGAAGCCAAGGAGATGAGTCAACCTAATTATAGCAGAAAACATCTTATCTGGGCATATGATGCGCTTCATTCGACTGAGACTGATTTGTAGAGGAACAGTTGACAGAATAATTGCTCAAAATATATAAAATCTGTCTTAAATATTAGAAAGCATCCTAAATATTTTTGGTAATGACAGAGGTATAGGCCAAGAAGTTGTAAAAATTTCTTATGCACTTCCAACACTGAACGGAAAAGAAAAAGTCTAGTTTCATTCCCTTCTGTGGTAAAAAATATCAACAGCTTGCCACAACCTACTTTAATTTTAAACAATTTAATTCAGAATTAATTGGCCTGTTTGTCAGCACTAGCTTCGTGGAAATAGCCAGCTTCAAAACATGCAATCATGGATTTCTTTTCCAATAGAACATAAGTTGCTGGAGGGTAAGAGACTGTTACATTTTTCTGCTTTTGTAACCCCATGCCCAGGTCTGTGAGATAGTTGCATGACAAACACTTGGTAAGTCAACTTGATTGAATTTAATAAATACTTAATAATTTAAGAGCCTTGTTCTTCCTTTGAAACCTGTAATCCTATGCCCAGGTCCATGAGATAGGTACTTAACAAATACTTGGTAAGTCAACTTGAAGAGAATAAATGCTCAGTGATTTTATAGCTTCGGTCTGTATTTGGAATGCAGAGTACCTGGAAATCTAAGATACTTATGTCAGCCAGCCTTAACCAATTCTCCTCTGGCCCCTGTCTGGTGATGTTGCCAGTGGAGGATAGGGCTGGGATTCCTGTTGTTAAACTTGATCATCAGCCACTTCATGGAGGAAGGAGCATGTACCAGCCAATGAACTTTCCACAAAGACAGTTGGCTTCCCATAGATGTCAATCCATAACCTTTACTGGTCTCTGTAGAGCCATTACATCCATTAGACTGTGGACTCAGCACTGCTTTAGCTCTTAAGTTAATACAACTGAGACTTTTTTTACTTTCCTATTGGGAAGGAGCATGTGCAATTTCAGTGATTTCTTAGATCATCCCATAAGTAAATCAAATATTCTTTCAAGCCCAGTTATCAAAATTGTGTCCTTTGATACCACATCTTCCATCAAACTGCAGTAACCCAGATCAACACATTTTAAACCTTCGCTATCTCCTAATATCATCCCAACTAGATAGAGTAATTAAATTTGTACTTTTTTTTTACAAGTCGTACTCAATAAATCTGAATAAATTAACAACGCATTACTAAGGCTGCTACATTAAATTTGCATAGTGCCGTTAATGAATATGCAACTCCAAGTGAAAAAGGTCTGCTACTGTGAACCTTCTACATTAGCATAACTACTTCCAGCATGTTTCTTAAATAATGCACTCATTTGCACATCACTGAGTTGGCTAATTCTAACTTCAGTCAGGGTAGCCTTGTAATTAAGACTCTTGCTTTAATTTTTAATGAAGTTTATGTTACATCAATCCTGACAGTAATGAGGGGACATGGAAACAAAAAGGCTGCTAATAATTAAATTCACAAACCAGTTTGAGAGATAATAATTCCTGAGGAGAAATTACATGACTAATTATTAATTAAATATTCATACTATTGCAGCGCCATCTCACTTAACTGCTCTTCTGGTTGGTAATAATGTTGAGATGTGAATGCCTTCCTCCAGCCATTCGGAGTTTAAGGTCTCTGGTTAATTTTAGTGCGCCATTAATCAATATGACACCAAAAAATAAAATTGTTTTAATTGGTATCATTTTATTGTGTCTAAATATTACTACAGTTGGTTTAGTTTGTGTAGAATTAATCTAGTTAGTTGGTGCCTATTTTTATGGAAACATAAATCCAGTTTATATCCATAAACATCTAATGGCGGGACAACTTGACCTTTTTTTTTTGTAACATTACTGTTTACAGATAATTACACCAACTCTTTAAAAGGTTATTTAATAGCTTTGCATTCATCA
The DNA here is from genome assembly GCA_028627135.1 of Pseudochirops cupreus. Lineage (NCBI taxonomy): Eukaryota > Metazoa > Chordata > Mammalia > Diprotodontia > Pseudocheiridae > Pseudochirops > Pseudochirops cupreus. The sequence continues at coordinate 4,733 of JAQQSU010005128.1, read as the reverse complement.
CAGTAAAATGAAAAACATGCAATATTATTTAACTCCAGCCTATTCTAAGAAGGTCTCTGAGACCCTCATTTACCCCTGCTGAAAAGTAAGCAATATTAATGTGTGTGTTTTAAGAAATGTATGAGAGCTTTTCTTCAAATGTGTACAAACAGATTTACATGTTTGGGTACATATCTTCCTGGCATCTTCTTCCTAATTTCTGTATGATCCTTCTAAGAGAAAGATCCTTCCAGGAGACATAACTTTTAATAGCAGGAAAAGCCAAGGATGGGGTTTTTAAACAGACCTGGGTCATGAGTACTGTGGCAATTTCCCTATAAAATCTGGTAAACAAACATTGCAAATCAGAGGAATTACTATGATTAGGCCTAATTTGATGCAGTATTTATTATAGGCACACTTGGTTTTTTTCCATTTTTCAAAGTGGTATTTAGGAGCATAAATGTATATTACAAGAAACTCCACATTTGTGAACAAGTTTAGCACTGGTAAAGAAAAGATCTACAATATTTAAATGAATAATATTAATCATTAAACTAGAATGGATCACGACATTTGTTTAAAGCCAGGATAAATTGAGGACAAGATGCTTTATGGAGAGCATTTTGCATATTGTAAAATTAAACAGACACAGAAAAGAGACCTTTTTATCCTGCAGGGGCATTTGGAAATTCTGAACCAGGGCAAACATTTCAGTTCATTTTTCTAATAAGTCAAACTACTTGATTCATCAAAGTGAAGCAAGTCCATCACCATAAAACATGGGGCAATGATTCATTCCCCTCAGCTACCGCGTGTCACTTTACTATAAACTGACAGGTTCGTAGGGCATTATTACCAGGTCTGATTTGTACCAATCTCTCCCTTTTACGAAATCTTAAAAATCTTTTTAACTTTTCTTTTTTCTCTACTCTCCTAAACCAACACCTGAAGGCAATTTGAAAATACCACTCATCATGCAATAGTTCTTTGGCGTTCTCCAGAATTAAGATGTCATTATGTGCCATCTGTTCCTGGTCCTGTCTTCCCTTCCTCCCATGGAAGAAATAACGCCAGGCACATAACGTTTCACTGGAGTAACAATCCGCCCCCCCCCAAAATCAGGCCAAGGATGGTGTTCACATGGAGGCCAACCAGGCCCACTAGACTAGAGGAACTTTACAAGAGCTGGGTCACAAACCCACCATGTTTTGCTTCTCTTCCTCCTTTCTGTTGCTTGCGGTATAGGCTACCTTGGGTAGGCAGAGTAAAGCATTATCATCTGTATGGCATGACTTGAAAGATACTGAGAAGGTCTCTCTGCTCCCAAACTGCTCCGCTACTCAGGGGCCCGCTGTACCTGAAATTCCACCAATAGAGAGTCACTCCTTTAGATGACGCATTGTCCCCTCTAGGCTTCCTCTTTTCTGTTGCCAAACCGGCCTTGTCATTTCTCACACATGACATTTCATCTCAGATCTTTAAATCTTTGTACAGCTACCACCATGCCCAGAATACATTCCTTCCTCACCCTCCTTATTTCTTAGAGTCCTTTTCCCTCAGTCTCTTTGTGACCCCATTTTTTTTTCCAGAGTCTTGATGGCCTGATTTGGGATTTTCTTGGCAAAGATTTTGGAGTGGCTTGCCATTTCCTTCTCTAGCTCATTTTACAGATGAGAAAACTGAAGCATAAAAGGGTGAAGTGACTTTTCCAAGGTCACACATCTAGTAACTAGCTTACCTTCCTGACTCCAGGTATGGAGCTCTATCTACTACACCACCTACCTACTCAAACATTATCTCCTGAATTCCCCCAGCTATTTGTGCTTATATGTACATATACATTTATACACATGTGTGTATGTGTGTGTGTGTGTATATGTATGTATGTATGTATGTATATTTATATGTCTTTTGCTTCCCCAAAATCTACTATACTGGAATGTAGTAGGTACTTAATAAATGCTTGTTGTATGATGCAACTATACCCTGAAAGCAGGGGTTTGCTGGAGCAGGCTCAAACTAGCTTTTGAAAGCCAGTTGTTAAATGTTCAGTGTGAAGATTTATACTCCTGAAAATATCACCCAGGGGCAGCTAGGTGGTGCAGTGAATAGAGCACTGGCCCTGGCCCTGGAGTCAGGAGGACCTGGGTTCAAATTCGACCTTAGAAACTTGACGCTTACTAGCTGTGTGACCTTGGACAAGTTGCTTAACCCCAATTGCCCTGCCTCCCTCCCCCAAAAAAAGAAAAAAAGAAAATATCACCTGCTATAAATTAGGGTTTAATGTATTGTTTTGTTGATTCACTAGACTTTAAGAAGTGATGGAGAAAATCTTAATAATGTAGATTAAACTTGCATAATTTTCGCCCAGAGAGCCAGTTGTTAAACATTTACCAGCATACCTCTGTCTAAGAGGGGTAGCACATTGACTAATTATCAGTCACTAGCCATATAGAGTGGGGCATCTCAGTGGTGAAGTGGATAGAATGCTAGGCCTGGAGTCAAGACCTAAATTCAAATCCAGCCTCAAACTTTTACTAGTCGTGTGATCCTGGGCAAGTCATTTCACCTTGTCTGCCTCAGTTTCTCACCTGTAAAATGAGCTAGAGAAGGAAATGATTTGCCAAGAAAACCCCAAATGAAGAATTAGACATGACGGAAAAACGACTTAATAACTACGACAAAGTCATTTGCGGGGAGCGGGGCTTAGCCTGTAGGATGCTTAGTCCTCAGAGTGTGTGTCAACAAGCTACTCAATATAATGAATTAGCAAATATGCTTCTATAAGCTGAATAAATATCTCACTTACATGTATTACTGCTTTCCAAAAGCATATAGATATGGTTGTGATTAATAAAATGCAAGTTCGCTTTAAAGCATTCCTGAATTATAAAATCCTTTTATCACCGTTTTATTTTCTTTTTGTTCTTTTATTTATTTTTAAGCCTTTTATTTAGTATTTTCTTTTCCCCTGGTTACTTTGTGTTATTTTCTTAAGCATAACCTAACAGTAAAATAATTAATGGGAGCAGGGGTTAGTAGTCCATGAAATATTTGGGTCCAAATGGTTAGGACCCACTGCCTTAGAATCCACTAATTTCTCAGATTCCTTTTCTAGAAGGGGCCAGGTAAGATCGACAATTTACAAAGAACTGTTAAGAGGGGAAAAATGGGTGCTGGAAGGAACCACAAACCTCACACATTTCTGTTACCTAGTAAAGTAAAAGAGATTAGAGATTAGAGATTAACTTCAGCTCCATTTTAAAGATAAGAAAACTGAGGCCCAGAGAGGGTTAACAACTTTCCCAGAGTTCCCCAGGTCAAATGGCCAAGCTGAGCTTCAAACTCTGGCCTTGTGTCTCCAAATCCCACACTGTTTACTCTTCATCACTCTACCTCCAATATGAGCAATGTAAAAAGGTTGTAAAGGTTTCTTTTGTAAGTAATCGCTGCTTAATATACCACTGGTAAATAGGAAGAAACCATTACCATCTTAAAGATTGGAGACTGGATTGTGGTTTCATTGGTACAGGAAGCTCCTTGGAGAAGAATTTCTATTCAGGCAGGTCGCTATCTTATCCACAGCATAAAAATCTTAGAGAGTTACCCAGAGCAAGAGTGTCAAACTCAGATAGAAATGAAGGCCACTAAAGCATGGGCTTCATATTAACTTAGAAAACTACTTATTCACATTATCTATGTTCTATTTATTTGATGCATTTTGTTCAATATTTCTCAATTACATTGTAATCTGGTTCAGGTCATGCTCCGGAGTGTTGCCATAGAGACATCACCACTCTAAATGTTCATGTGGACTATCTGTGGCCAACCTGTGGTAGAGCCTTCTGAGTTCATACTGGTCTGATCAGCCACAGTTGGACACGCTATACCATGACCCCAACATAGTGGTGTCATTTTGGTCCTCTTCAAGCACGAAGGACAACAACCAACAGCCACTGTAGTGCAGCCAGCCTAACTGTGTGTGTGTTTGACCCCTGTCACCTAGAGCACTGAGAAGTTAAATTATTTGCCCAGGGTCGCACATCCAGTATTCAACAAGGGGTAAAATATGAACTCAGGTCTTCTTGGCTCTAAATTCACCTCTCCATCTACTGAACCATGTTGATGCTTAGCCAGTTTGTGTCAACTACAACTCAATTTCCCTAACTTCAAGACCAGTCTTCTATTTACTACTGCATGGGATGAGCGAAAACTTCCCAAGCAGTTTGAGATTGTTAACCTCCCTTTTCCTCCTCCATTGCTGCTGTCAATCACTTTCATTTCTTTGTCTGCTTTTTCCCCCACCTTGGTGGGCCCCTCCTCCCAGCCAGTGGGAGTCAGGGACAGCCCAGGCTCACTCCTCCTTCCTTGCTTTGGGACCCTTCTCCCTCCTTTTCTTGCTGTCCTATTTGGGGAAGAATTTGGTGAAATCTGCCTCTCAACCAACGAGAGAGGAGACAGTCGGGAAGGGGGCTTGACTACATTAGAGTATAAAATCTTGCACTGTCTTTTGTAACATGCCTCTTCTCCATAGTGAGTCATGGGGAAGACTTCCCTCTTCTCCTGGGGAAGAGAATAAACTCCTGTTCTTTTTTTTTTTTTACTGGAGGGGTCCAAGGGTTTTATTTCTCGTCATTCTGTGGTAGCATACAAAAATGCCAGCAGACAAAGGAAATAAAGGTTAGGGAACAAAATTTATGCCTGGCGGTATTTCACAGCACAGTGCTTTCTCCATGATGGATTCTAGAAAC
>JAQQSU010005127.1:0-13889 GCA_028627135.1 Pseudochirops cupreus | reverse complement strand
ATTTGGAATATTATCCCTTCCTATTCAATTGATCTTACACCCTCTATGGATTCATTTATACATATACTCAGATATGTGCTTGTTTGCATATGAAAACCCTCTTATATAAATTTATATGCATGTATATGTATATATACATAATAAAATTTAGTTTTTAAAAGTCTAAGTTTAGGGTCTGGGAAAAGACACTTGGGACCAGGAATATAGGTTAGGAAGATAGTGGGGAAAAACACTGGATTTGGAACTTAAAAGACCAAAGTTTGAGCTTTAGCTCTGCAACTTATTAGCTGTGTGACCATGGGCAAGTCATTGAAGCTCTCTGAGCTTCAACTTCCTTCCCTGTTAAAAGGGTTTGGGGATTGAACTATATGATCTCTAGGTTTCTTTCAGTTCTAAATCTGATGCTATTCCACACAATGACCAACCACAGTTCCAAAGGACTCATGATGAAACATGCTATCGACCTTAAGATAGCTCTGATGGATTCAAGATTGTAGATAGAAACATTATTTTCTTTTTATTTCTTTTTGGACTTGGCTAATGCAGGAATTTATTTTGCTTGATAACATATTTGTAACAAGGTTTTTCTCGCCTTCTCAATGAGTAGAACTGGGAGTAGAAGGGAAAGAATTCAGAACTGAAACAAAAATAACATTGAATATTACAAATATTAAACCTTTAAATATTAAACCTCCAAAAACTAAATCATATGCTGATTTCTCTAAATCGAGTGTTGAAAGTAGCTTACAATGAATGAATTAAAAGTTCTAGCAAACTTTTAGCAAATCTCCATAATATATCGCTTGCTGGTTTTTTCCCCTAAAGCAGAAGGCAATGAATTGATGAAAGAGTTCCAGAAATTTATTTAAAACGCAGTAAAAAAAAAAAAAACAACAAATGAGGATTTTTTAAAATCTTTGTTTACCAAGAGACTTAAAAGAATATATACAAGTTGGGTATCCTGAATCTCCTTCCAAGTCAGGTCATTGCTGTCCAAGGAAAGGCACCATGGGGTCATCTGCCCGCTGGAGTGCCATCCTGTAGGCTTCCATTTCCTCTTCTGTAGGCTCCTCGAGATTCATACATGCTATTGTAGGTCCTTTTCCTCTCATCTAGCTGCATGATCTCCTTGACCTAGAGGAGGTGGGCCTTCCCAGCATTTAATGCCTTTTTTCAGTTTTTCATGTTTCTTCTTTTCTTCACCTTCACTGTCAGAACTACTCTTCCTGTGTTTCTTCTTTTTATTCTCCTCTTTCTGTTTCTCTTGGTGAAACTCCATTAGAGTTTTTGGTCTGTTTGCTCTTCTCCCAAATATATTCGTCTGCATTAGCATTTTCCTTCCTGGCTCCTCCAGTACAGTAGGAAAACTTGACAAAGGAGTGACAGCACTTGCACCCCAATCTACCTTCGGTCAAATAGGAATCTCAGATATGTGTATGATTGCTAATCTTGAATCTTTCATCTTGTTCTCTTTTCCTTCCTCATCTACTTCAGGTGGAGCATCACCCAGCTTTCTCAGTTCTTTTAGCTCCTTTTTTCTCCAGTCTTCCCTTCTCATTTTCTTTGGCTCTTCCAAACCCGTGTCATTTGATCCCGGGGGTGAGCGTGGGATGCAGTGTTTATTGCTTCTGCAACGGCAGCTGACGTGGTCCTGGGATGACGGCATCCCAGAGTCCACCGAAGGGAAGACCCCAGAAAAATGACCCATCCACCCCGACGAACGCCCGTACACACTTCTACGCCTAGATGAAATTTGAAATCCGCGCCTCTGGCGCTAGTCCATCTTGGCGCCTGCGCAGGAGTAGCGTTCTCAGATTAAGCCAGGTTTAGCTCCCCCCAAAACCCAATGCCGCTTAGATAGAGAAAGAAGGGCTTTCTTGACTGGTGCTTTCTGACGGAAAAGGCGGAGCCTACTGACGGAAAGGGTTGACTCCTGATCGCAGCGGCCTTTTATATGCAGGCGCGCACAGCTTTGCCCTTTCTTTCTGGCTGTGGAGGTTCGTGAGGCAGTGTAGGGGTACGGTGCAGCGGTGTGCGGCGCGTATGCAGGCCCCCAGGAAGCCTCGGGCGCCCCAGGCCCGCCCGTGCCCTTGGGGAACCGTAGTCCTAAAGTGGGTAACGGCTCGGGACCGTTCCTGGCGTGGGTGGCAGCCCGAGTAGGGGGTTGAGGCGAGGGCGAGGGCCCGCGGTGGCGGTGCCCTCCAGGGCGGGAGGGGAGAGGGCCTAGCTCCATGCCCGCCCTGGCCCGCAGGGTTCTGCCATTTGCGATCGGGGGCCGGGGCGCGATGGTGGGAAGGGGCCGGGGCCGCTGCCCGGACCGGGGGCACCGAGCAGAATCCGGCCTAACTGGAGCGGTAGATGAGCCCGCTAGTGATTTTGATAACTTTTTACATTTTTATTAACATAAAAGTTGTATTATGTTTATTTAAAATATCCACGATTTTTTGATTTTATACTCTTGGACGTTATATATTGTATACATACTTGTAGCCTGCCTTTGTGTCTTCCGTATTCAGTGTGTGCGTGTATGTGTGTCTGTGTGTCTTCACCATGCTCTCCGTAGTCCATTTCCCTTACAGGTGCAAGTTCCTTTGAATATAAACTTTACAAATGGGGATGCAGTCATACATACTCGAGCAGAAAGTGATTGGCTCAAAAATCGTTTAATAATTTGCGTGTGACTTATTTTAATTAAGCCGAATCAACCAGTGTTAATGTCTAGTTTGTCCTTCAAGTAAATCTGGCCTTTTTGAAAGCCCATATTTGCGTTCTTATACCTGCATCTTGAGCTAGAGCAAAGCCTTTCATGTGCTTGGTGTTTTTCATCTAATGCACAATTTTCTTGAGACTAGAATGTGAAGATAGGGTCTCCTGAGCTAGTATTTGCCATCTACAGTTGGTTTTGAGTACTGGTTAGCTCTTAATCCTTACTGATTTGGTTGTGTCATTTATCTTGATCATTTTCAGGCTGCCTAATTTTTATAAAAGGTAGGCACAAACAAGTGTTCAAAATTGAAGCATTCCTAATTAGCATAGCATTTTTTTCTACCTTTCATGTCTCAAAAACGATAAAATATACTTTGAGAAGTAAATTCTTGATGTCTTCATAAATCATTTTAGACAGCTGTTTTCTTCTAATTGAAATGATGGATGACTTCCTTTATTATTTAGAACGTGATGAGTATCTCACTGACCATGCCCTTTACTCCTTGTGAGCATGTATAAAGGCAGCTTGGGATATTAATGCTGTTGGGTTTCATCAGAATTTATACATGTTAATCATAGGAAGGTATACCCTAATTAACCTTAAAATGAACATGCAGGATATGACACTGTACTTAAATTGAGATCTACATACCCAATATTGTATATCAAACCTTTAACTTAACTCTTAACCTCATTCTTTATCTTTGTCACACAGACAGAAAAGCAGTAACTGGGTACTCATTAGGAACACGATATTCTTGAAAAATCAATACTTGGAAAACAAGTTCATTTCTTTATGTGCTCCTGCTATTTTTTTTCTCTGTCTATGGTAGAAAATTACTAACCATTATAAAACTAGGAATTCAGTTCTAGAATAAGACCAACCCTTCAGTTATTCATTGGCATAATGATGATTTAAAAAAAAAAAAAGCCGTTTACCCAACTGAGGGCTTCCTTGAAGTAACTTGAAATCTGATGTGCCACATGATTACTTACAGTTAATTTTTATCAACCTAAGAAAATTCAAACTTTAAAATGGTACTTTTTTTTCTTTAAGGAAATTAAGAGAACTTCCTGAGTTTCTGAACCCAAAATGCTGAATACTATTAAACCTACTCAGGTAATTAAAGTGCATTTGCCTACATGTTTATATAAAACTAAAAATTCAGTTCTGGAACAAATAAGGCTGAATCTTCAGGTGTTTGTTGGCATGATGATGATTTAAAAAAAAAATAAAAGCCGTTTACCCAACTGAGGGCTTCCTTGAAGTAACTTGAAATCTGATATGCCTTATGATTACTTTGAGCAAATTTACCAACCTAAGAAAATTCACACTTTAAAATGGTACTTTTTTTTTTCTTTACAGAAATCAGAGCTTGCCCAGGATCTGAACCGAAAATGCTGGGTGCTACTAAAACTACTCGGGTAATTAAAGTTGTGGATGTATTTTCCACGTTTGATTAAAACTAAGAATTTTTCAGTTCTTGAACAAATAAGGCTGAATCTTCAGGTATTTGTTGGCATAATGATGATTTAAAAAAAAAATAAAAGCCGTTTACCCAACTGAGGGCTTCCTTGAAGTAATTTGAAATCTGATGTGCCATATGATTGCTTTGAGCAAACTTAAGAATCCAAGAAAATTCTAAGTTTAAAATGGTAATTTTTTTCTTTAAGGAAATGAAGAAATCTTGCCCAGGATCTGAAGGCAAAATGCTGCATACTATTAAACCTGTTGAGATAAATTAAAGTTGGTGTTGTGCATTTTACCTGCATGTTCTCAGATACTCAGAATTTTATTTTGTTGACTAGAGTCCATGGTTAATAGTAGGTTAGATACTGCAAGTCAAAAATCCAGCAGGAATTTTTTCTTAGAGACAATTTATACAATAGCCAGAAGGTAGGAAGCAGACTTAAATCTAAATACTACCACGTAGAATAAATTTTCTACTACATACACAGAATTTGACTTGGAAAGGACTTCAGTGTCCAACCCACAGCTGACCACAAGGGCTTCTAATGAGAGGAACTCTACTACCTCAGGCTGGCCATTCTACTTAGAGATAGCTTTTAATTGTTAGGAAGATTTTTCTGACATCGAACCTTTCTGAAGCAATATAGAGATGATACAATACAAGTTGAGATCTGACCCGATGCCTGTGTGACATTAGGAAGTCACTTAAATTGTCTGGGCCTCATCTGTAAAGTGAGGAAGTCAGAATCTGGAAAAACCCTTAGCTGGTCTAGTCCAAACCCTGCCCACATCCCTCTTTTTTGGAGTCTTAAAATACTGAGACTGAAACCCAGAGACATCAAGACTGCACACGCAATAAATTAATGCAGCTTCAGACTTTTGTACACCATAGCCAGTGTTGTATAACACCTCTGAAGACAATTATGTCTTCAAGAGCCTTCTGGGGTAAATAGACTTATTTGATTCAACTTAATCCTTTTATTATGTGGGCTGAAGTTAAGGCTATTTATGCTGCCCTCCATATTGATCTCTTCCTACCTTCCACCGGTCATTTCTCTTTAGTCTTACTCTTTCAAAGTGACCAAAGTAATTTCCAGGCACAGATCTGTCATTTACCTGCTCATACTTTCAATAATTTGCATCTAGGTGATCCACAAATTGTTTAGTTAGCATTTTAAGACAATGTAATAACTTTGGAAATGGGTTTTATATAAAGGAGCTAGAACATGCAAAATTTATAAGAAAATCTGTTTGAACTTGTAGGTGAAAAAGCATTCAAACTCTCTGAAGATATGAAAACATCTGTACTTCCTGAAGATACAAAAATGCTTTTTTTAAAAAAATTAGAACGAAGTGTTAGCCAAAATCATGGACGAGTTATGAAGAAAACCAATAGTAAGTTGAATTGCCAGTCTTCTTTGATCTTGGTGTAGGATGTCGTAAGACTCAGCTACCAGCAACTCTAAATTATTCTCTATATGTAAAAAGCTAAAATATCTTAAAATGTGTGCTTTTTCTTCCCAGAGAATGGATATTCAGATCTACATACCTTGACAAAATTTCAATTTCTGTTTTCAGCAGGTAAGTCTCAAAGTAGCTCAGTGTGTTGATAATGTTAGAACTTTTTAAAATTAAAAGACAAATCTGAATTTGGGACTTGAAGTTATGTATGTCATGCTCAGGGCAAAGTTGTCTTTAATATACTAGGCACTTGATAAGTAGATGTTGCCACAGTTTGGTATAGTAGATTTAAATCTTGCCTTGGTGACCTTGGGTAAGTTGATTTACCTGTCTTGTTTTCCCCATCTTTTAAATGGAAATAATACTTAAAGTAATACTTGTAAAATGGGATAATATCTGAAGTACTTGGCAGACCTTTAAAGCACTATAAATGTGTACTGATTCATGCATATGGACTTAAATGAGTGTTCTGGCTAATTAAATTCAACAGAACTAAACCTGGGCTTGTTTCATGTAATATGTATTTATAAAATGAGGGTGTACTGGTCCATTTCAACTATAGACCTATGTGAATTTGTCACTGTAAAAAGGAGGTAGATAACTATGTAAAACATGCAGTGTGTTAAAACTACTGGTGAAGCCATGATTTTACAATTAGCAGAAAAGACTACAAAAGCTGTACTGTAAAGTATATATACTAAATATTTTGTTAACTTCTCAATCTGAATCCCAGCTGAAGCTTGAATAGTGACACCATCTGCTCTGTCTCTTCAGTGTTCATCTAAAGTCACTTGCTCAGATTTTTTTTAATAAGCCCCATGAAACCTTTAATAATCAGATAAAATACTTCACCAGTATGAGTACAGATTTACTGATAGGTTGGTGTCATGTCCATAGTTAAGATAGTTTTCAGGTCCTTTCCCTTCCATTTAAGAAGTTTTTGTTGAATTTGGGGGTTCTACTTGGTAGTAATTAGGGAAACAGTTCCTTTGAGATAGAGGCCTAAGAGGCAGGGGTGTAGATAGAAAGGAAGGTAAGGTAATAAATGGGGAGAATGTAGGGAGCAGATTTGATACTGTGACCGTCTTTAGGTGGCTCCTCATAACTTTAATACCTGGACTATTCTGCTTCTTCCCACTCAAACTCCCTTGGCTTTCATAAGCCTGGCACCTTGCTCCCTTCCGCATACTTGTAATCCAGCAAACACCTTCCTTCTCGGTGTTCCTCAAATAAGATGCTCCATCATTTTCACTGACTGTTTTCTGTTATTGTATCTTCTGTCCCTGCTTTAACATAGTAATTGACATAACTTCCTTTTAGTTTGAAATTACTTTATAGAATCTTTTTGTGACAAATTTATTTTAAAATTGAAGAAATATTTCTCTAGAATTCATTGGCAGTTTAATGTTTTCCTCCACAAACTTTTTCAGCTCTTGATGAAGATATGTAGCAGCAGTGATGCAATGGGAAGAAGACCAAGAAACTAAAATTTGTACTTGAGTGAAGATGTAGGTTTGCCACCATGTTATCTTCAGTCAGCTACACCATTGTTGTCCTTCAGTAATGTCCTATATGCACTATCTGCCAAAGTCTGTCCAAGGTCTTGTTTGTTGCTTTCATGATACTATCTCATCCTCTGCTGTCCCCTTCTCCTTTTGTCTTCAGTCTTTCCCAACATCAGGATCTTACTGATGTTAAAATTCAAGCCAGCTTTTATACTCTTTCACTTTCAAAGGTTTAATTCTTAACTTTCTGCCTTCAATGATGTTGTCTGCATATCTGAAATAGTTGGTCTCCCTGTGATCTTAATTCTAGATTTTGATTTGTTCAGTCTGGCATTTTGCTTGATGTACTCTGCATGTAAGTTAAATAAAATGACAGTATACAGCCTTTTGTTGTACTCCTTTACCACTCTTAAAACCAATTGTTTATTCCATGTCTGGTTCTAACTGTTGCCTCTTGACCCACATACAAGTTTCTCAGAAGGGAAATTAAGATGTACTCCCATTTCTTTGACGACTCGTCATATGCTGATACAGTCAAAGGCTTTAGCTTTAGTGTGGTAGATGTTTTTCTGTTAGCAATTTGGTTTGTCTAGTTCTCTGCCTCTTTAAAAAACTATCCTGCCCAGAAAAAGAATTGATGAAAAGAATAACTTTAGATATACATACCTATTTGTATCTTAATGGTAGCTGTCTCTAGGTGGGGGAGGAAATTTACAGAAAATATGTGCAGTCACCTTATTGTACTGTTAGGGAAATGCTTGTTCTGTAAATTAAGGATTTTAAGCATAACTTGCTAACATGTAAGATGACTACAGTTGTTTGGCATTGCCCTTTAGGATCAGGATATATATGAAGTGATCTTTACTAAGCCAGTGGCCACTGTTTTCCAAATTTGCTAACATGTTGAGTGAGTGCACTTTAAACAGTAATTTTTAGGATTTTAAGTAGCTCAACCAGAGCTTTATTGTTAGTGATGCTTCCTTAAGGCCCACTTGATTTGATTATCTAGGATGCCTCATTCTAGATCTAACCTTTCTCTAGTATTTGCTTTTTTCCTTTGGGATGTTTTTTGTTACCTCCTACTGCAAACCTGTACATCGTTATTTAGGTACTCTACAAGATATAATCCCATACATGTAGTCATCACCTTCACTTCATGTTCATAAGGGTTATTAGCTAAGTCATACCTATTGGCCTTTTTCTCTACTTAAATTTTAGTATGATTTTTTTTTTCCCCCCAGTGAGAAGCTCAAAATCTGAGCCACACCCTGCTTGAACCAGGGGCTTGTTTAAGCTAATTGTATAGAGCTCCACCTTTGGTTGCAGTGTGTATAATCAATCTGATTTCTTTATTGGTCATTTGGTTATGTTTGTTCATGTTGCTTTTTGGGCTGTTTTTGACAAACCATTAAGTTTCCATTAAGGTTTTAGTAAGTCTCTGCCTCATGGGAAATCTTTATCTTCTGAGGTGTTAGTGGATTTAACGTTGCACACTTGTCTGCCTGATAGTTTTGATTGTAGACAGGTATTTGTTCTCTATATCCCCAGTGTTTTGCAAGTAGTAGGTTCCTTCTAAATGTTTCTAACTGAGCATTTGCTCATTTGACTCTGAAACATTCCTATATGGACATTTAATTGTTTTTTTCTCACCTTTATGAACGTTTTGACAGTCTCCTTTTTGCCCTATAATGCTTTGTGTGGTAGTTCAAAGGCAAGATATCAGGTTTAATTCTTTATTTTGCTTCAAGAATTTGAGCTCTATGAAAGGGAGGGTGGTAGATATTTCAGGTTGTACTTAGGGAACCTAGTCACCATTTAACAGTTCTATGGGAACTGATTTCTGAAGCAAGTTGAAAGTTGAGGACTACATACAAATCAAGATGATGTCATTTGTACCCAACTCATTACTTCTGCTCTTCCCTTTTCCCCTATTAGGGGTAGCATGCCAAGTTTAACCTCCAAGAAATGGTGCTTTTTTAAACCAAAGTCAACTTTGCTATTTCTGTTTCTGTAGAAGGCTCCAGATTACTGAGTTTGCATATTAATGTGCTGTAATCTATAGTCTGAATACAGGTATTCAAGAAATAGTTGTTTCCTGAAGCGCCCACAATGGATTACTGAGAAAATGAAACCTTAAAGAGAATTATACAGAAGTAATATTTTATTGAATAACTAGGAAATTAAATTTACAAAAGTTTACATAATGAAATAGAAAATGCATATCAACAGACTACATAAGGAGTACATTTTAAACATTCTCTTTGTATGTAAACATACAAAGCTGTAGTTAAGTGCACATAAGATCAAGCACAATTCTCAGTGACTGGTCTCATGTCATTTCGAGATAAGTGGTTGAGGTGAGAATTTAAATTTGTTCTCAAACATAAAAGTCTTAATAGTTCTATATATATTCCTGACCTTGAAGAAGAATAGTAGGGCATGTTCAGAATGCAGTCCAGTTTTGTTTTTAAATCAGAATGTAGAGATGCTAATAACTGCATAGGAAACCAGCCTTTGAAGCCAGGAAGATCTTTTAAGAATTCTCTGCCAATGAAATCTCGGGTCAAGGATCCCAAAAAATAAGGAAAATATGATACCATAATTTGACTTAATTTTTCTAAATGGACCCATAATTAGATTCTGAGAGTCAATTAGTTATTTGAAGACTTTCAGTAAATGTTTAAGCTTTCTTCTATGCCCTGTTTTAAACTATTTTTGTCTTTAATGGTTCTACAGATTAAATCATTTTTGAGACTTTATTTGACTCTACCTAGAGAACTAAGATCTTAAAATTCTTTAAGTTTTTAAGCTTTATGAATTTGTGTCCTGTTGACAATTTTGAAGGTAAATTTGAAATTCATGTAAATATAAAGTTAAACCATTTCACTATTTAAATATTTCCATCTTGTGGCAGACACCTTAAATTACAACTTTTAAAACCTGATAACATTTCACAGAACTAAGCACTGTATTTTCATCTCTTAAATTCTCTGTTATGATACACTATCCAGAAATGTTTCTCTTGTGGGGTTACATGTGGCAACTTTGCTTATTCCCAGACTTGTCAGTTGTCATTTTCGTGTCATACCATGTCATCTTTTGGTCTCAGAACTAGGATTTGGTCAACTATGCATTTTTACAGGTTTGAAATGCAGTTTTTACTTTGTTTACAAAGTTGGACCTGTTATGTCTTTCTTATGATATTTCATTAAATTTAAACTAATGCTATTTACAGTTTTTCCCCAGTAAAAAATACTCCAAAAGCCAAAAATACTTGGCACCAAGCAATATTATTCTTCACTTGTAGCAATAACTGATCCTGGTCCATATGCTGCAATAAACTCTTGAAGCTGTTGTTGGCACTGAATTAGATAAATATCCCTTTGCTGTAAATGCTCTTCGCCACAGAGTTCAAATGGAAATACTGCATTTGGAGCTATACAAAATACAGCAGCCCCTAAATGAAGAAAAGAAATGGTAGTGTAAAATTTTTGAATTACAAAGATATTCCTTAAATGTATTTGTTTAACTGTATACCCTTTTCAACTAAACTTAATTGTAGCTATATGACAAAAGTGGGGGGTAGAGGGAGATTGGGTTATAAAATATATACTAAATGGCTTTGACTTTGAATAGGTGATGCTAATAATCAGCTCATCTGTGTTAGAAGCAGCTTGGTATAATACATAGAAGCTGATTTCATTGGTTGAGGGGGTTTCATTACAGCGATTTCACTTAACACCAATAAAATCAAAACCAAAAAAATAATTTACTACTTGAAACCCTAAAAAATGAAGGGCTAAGGAAATTAAAGTTTTTACTTTCAGTTGAGGGCAACTCAACTGTAATTGTGTAAATTAATCATGGGATAATATAGGATGGTCATCATGTAGGAGCAGTATTCTTGCTCTGCTTTACCTCAGATGGTCAAACTAGGAGCACTGGGGTGGAAGTTGAAAGGGCAAATGTATGCTTGATGTAAGCATTTAACATAAACGACAAAGATTTTTAAATGACCACAACAGACACTATACCTTTACACTACTTTACACTTTTATCAAAATATTTCTCATATAGAACTGAAAAATTTATGAGAATGAAATGCCTATGTACTTATAGTTCTATTTGGATTTTTCGTTAGAGAAAGGTAAGTTTAAATAATTTTAAGAATTAATATTGCAGCCCCATACCAAATAATTTAGAGCACACAAAGGGATATAAGATGCCTACTCTGCACACAAAGCACACTGTTATTTCACTGCCTTTGTCTAACTTGAACTGGACTTGTAAAGGTGTTATTCAAAAATGCAGATGTCCTATTAAGTAAATTTACAGATTTGTAGCAATATGTAACTTTAATAAGGACCTTAGTGTTGGATAGTGATGATGATTTCTATAAGAAAGAAAAAAATCATTAAAGTTCAAATTGTAATAAATCTATAAATTCATAGCTTTATTTTTCATATAACATTTAGCATGCATTTAAATTAATACTGCTATCTGGGAAATTTTTAATATATAAAAGTATATCATTTTAATAACTGATTACCATATTTCAGTGTCAGAGATGTTTCAAATAATAAAACTGCAATTAAGACATCTTCTTTAAGCACTTTATTCCTTAAACTCAGCCTAGCATGTGCTTCAGATAAAGAAACTCTAAGAGAAAAAAAAGTATTTTAGTGAAGTCAAAGTACTTTAACATTATTTATAGGAATTAAAAATGTTTTGACAGATTAAATCAGAACGCATAGGTGTGGATATTAGTGTCTTTAAGAACAAAATAGTTTAATCCCTTTTCCAGCTTTATTTTTAGCATTTCAAAGGCAATTCTAAAAATCTAAGTTATCAACAAATCAGTGACATTTTAAATTATGTACAATTGAATAAATGAAACCACATGACATGAACAAAATTTGACGGTCATTTTCCATCAGCTTTATTTCTAATTTTCTAATTTCTAATCTTTTTTCTTTTTACGTAGTTTCATCTAGTATAATCTGTTTTTTTTATTCTGTTATTTCAGTCTTTCCAGATTTCTTCATCCTTATGAATCTTAATTACCCTGTAGAACCCCATTATATTAATATATCATCATGTAGCTATTTAGTTGTCTTTTTTCTTTAAAAAATTACAAATAATACTGCTATAAATATATTTGAACAGATAGCTCATTTTCCTTTTAACAATGTTCTCAGGGCTTTTTTTCAGTATTTGAATTCTTGAGTCAAAAGGTAAATACTAGATTGCTTTTAAGAAGATTCTCCCAGTTAGAAATTCCATTGGCAATAAGTGCATCTGTTTCTCTACAACCTCTCCAGCACTGAGTTTTATTATTTTAAAGTATTTTTGCCAATTAGATGGGATCTAGTATTTCAAAACCTTTTTTTTCCCTGTTTCTCTAAAGGGAATTTTCTGAAACAGACATCCTGATTAGCTCTCATTAGCTTCCACTTCCTCAAGTCTAATTTTTAGGAAATTATTTTCTTCAGTGAGTTTTTCTACTTCTTTGTCCATTTGCCCAATTCTACTTCTTAAGGAGTTATTTTTTTTTCTTTGAATTTTTGTACTTCTTTTCCCCTTTGGCCAATTGTATTTTTTTCTTTTTAAAATTAAATTTATTTAATACTTTATTTTTCCCCCAATTACACATAAAAATAATTTTAAACATTAATTTTTCTAAAAAATATTTGAGTTCCAGATTCTCTCTTTCCCTCCTTTCCTTTCCCCCTCATTGAGAAGGCAAGAAATTTTATATAGGTTATACATGTGCAGTCATGCAAAACACATTTTCATATTAGTCATGTGAAAGAAAACAGAGACCAAAAAAAAGTTTTAAAAAAGTATGCTTTGGGGTGGCTAGGTGGTGCAGAGAATGGAGCACTGGCCCTGGAATCAGGAGTACCTGAGTTCAAATCTGGCCTCAGACACTCAGAACACACACACACACACACACACACACACACACACACACACACACACACACACACACACACACACACACATACACACAAGTCACACAAGTGACTTGGGCAAGTCACTTAACCCCGATTGCCCTGCCTTCCCTCTTCCAAAAAGGAAAAAAAACAAAATAACCCAAAATATAAAAAAGAATGCTTTGATATGCGATTATACTCCAACAGTTCTTTTTCTAAAGATGGATAGCATTTTTCATTATAAGTCCTTTGGAATTGTCTTGGATCACTGTATTGCAGAGAATAGCTAAGTCATTCACAGTTGATCACTGTACAATCTGTTCATTTCACTTTGCATCAGTTTCTGTAAGTCTTTCCAGGTCTTTCTGAGAGCATCCAGCTCGTCATTTCTTATAGCACAATAGCATTCCCATCACAATCACATTTTACAACTTATTCAGCATTCTCTAATTGATAGGCATCCCCTCAATGTCAAATTCTTTGCTACCACTAAAAAAAACTGCTTTAAATATTTTTTAAATTTTATTTTAGTTTACATCATTCATTTCCATGAGATTTTGAGTTACAGATTTTCTCCCCATCTTTCCCCTACCCACCACCCCAGTGTATCCCCCCTCCCCCAATCTATTCTCTCCTATGTCTTCCCCCCTCACCCCTCTGACTTTTCGGTAGGGCAGGATGGATCTCCCAACCACAGTGCCTGTGTATCTCAAGTTCCAGTTGAATGTAGTTAATAATGATGATAATAATAATAATTGTATATATATATATATTTTTAACATTTGATTATAGAACTTTAGATTCTAGATT
>JAQQSU010005126.1:0-13889 GCA_028627135.1 Pseudochirops cupreus | reverse complement strand
ACCTTGATAAACTGGACTCTTCTCAGTAACGCACAGTTATAAGACAACTCTAAAAGTCTCAGGATGGAAGGAGATATCTACATTCAGAGAAAGATCTAGAATGAACAGAGTTTAAATGGAGACTGAAGCAATCTACATGCTATCATTCTTTTCCATGTTTGGTTTTGTTTCTTCTTTCCCATTGTTCACTCCATTGGTTACAACTCTTCTATACAACCAGACTAATGTCCAATGTGAAAGTGTTTGCAGATCCTATACTTGATTGCATGCCACCATGGGTGGGGGTGAGGGGAGAGGGAAGGGAGAAAATTTGAAACTCAAGGGATTGTAGAACTGAATCTTGTAAACTAAAAGTAAATAAATAAATCAATTTAATTTTAAAAAATAAAATAAAAGACCAGTAGACCTGAAAACATGATAGCTATCTTTGACTTTGTGAAGGACTGTCCTTTATTCTATTTGGCCCCAGGAGGAAAACAAGGAACAATAAGAAGTGGCACAAAAAAGTCACATTTAGGGTTGAGAGAAGGTACATAAACACACTAGGAGTTAGATGACAAAGGGAGACACCAGAAGAGGCCATCCCAATGAGGGGTTACTAACAATAGACTGGGGTAGTCCAGAAAGGCCACTTGGAAGAAACTTGCCTTGGAGAATGGAAAGTACTTGGGCAGACAGAGGTAAGGGTTGGATAGAGGGAAAGGCTTTTGTTTTACACAGTCTGGATTCTCTTGCCTTAGTTGTCTCTTTGTTTGTTTTTCCAGAAAGCTAACAACCAACTCCCTGGAGACCATGAAGACAGGAACAGTTTGGGCAAGTCTTGCTGGAAAGAAAGCTATATTTGTCATCCTCCACTCAAACACTGTCTTCTGCCTCAGCCTTCCTCCTCCTTTCCTTGCCTTACTCCTATCCACTGGGCTCTTGCTCACCTGTCCTTCCTTTCCAAGCTGCGGTCATTCTGCTTCCAATTATAGGCTCAGCCCAAGAGAGAGATAACAAGAGGCTCTGCTCAGTAACTCAGGCAGTAGCCATTCTTACTCTTGGCTACCCTCCAGTTGGGAGAGTCCAGAGACCAGGGCTATTGTGTCTTTCATGAATTTATCTCTAGATTTCTATGAACCTTTTACTCTCTGTGTACTTTCTTTGAGGTGAAATAAAGGCTTACCTGAATCTAATATATGCATTGTCACCTTGAGTGTTTGCATAGGAAATTAGGAACCTGTTACCTACATCTATAAATAACTTAGGCATGAATGACTCAGGCTTTTCAAAAGGGATTCTGGGTAGAGACAATATGGCCAAAGAGTTTTGTTTTTTGTTTTTTGTTTTTGTGTTTTGGTGAGAAGAGCAACTTCTAAAATTAAGCTTAGTCTTTGTAAACCCAGATCAGAGGGCTCTGGGCCATGGGTTAGTTAGAGAAGACTTTGAGTTTTACAAAGTGTTGCTGTCACAACAAATCTATGAAGTAGAAATAAACTTCTAAAATTATCCCATCTGACTTATCAGACAAATGAGACCTAGAGGCGTAAAGTTACTTGCCTCAAGGTTACTTTAGACTGGCTGGAAGTGATTGAGCTGGTATCTGAGCTCAGATCTTTTGACTCTGAGTTCAATTGCTCCACATTGTCACAGGACAAGTTATTCCATTCAGTTAAGAAACGTTGATTAAAGGCTTATTGTGTACAAGGTCTTGTGCAGAAGGTCTGACTATACCTGCTTCACAGGTTTGTTGTAAGGATTAAATGACATGTTTGTAAAGCATTTAGTCAGTGTTTGGCACATAGTAGGCGCTCTGTAAATGTTAGTATTTGGAGGAAACCATATGAGTTAAGGCTAAGACATGGCAAATAAAGTCAAATTGTAGAGGGCCTTCAATGCCAGGATCAGTAATTTATGATTTCTTTATTGCAAGGTGTTAAAAGTCTTTAAGAAGAGGAGTAATGATGACTAATTGAGTGAAAAGGGCATGTTTGGGGATATCTCCAAGTGTTAATAAAAACATCATGGGGGTCAAGATTACCCTCCTAGTCATTCATTTGTTATTTATTAAAAACCAGCTAAACTGGAGAGTTTTGTGAAAAGTACAACTAATTTCCTTCAAAGGCTAACTCAAATTACACTGCATACAAGAAGCTTTCACCAACCCATCCAGGCACCAATCCTTCTTCCTCTGATGCCCCCCCAAAAAATCCATGCATTGATTATGTATTTATTTTTTACATATAAAATAATTCATTGTATTTTTGCCTTTGTATCCCCAGTACCCAGCAGTACCCAGGTACTTAATAAATGCTTTTTGAAAGATAAATCTAGAGCAAGGCATAAGACCCAGTAGTTTCTACCCTCTCAAACAGGGGTAGGCTGATAAATGTTTAACCACTGGCTGTCACTGTCAACTCTTACACGTAATCTTAATCACTAACATTTTCTCCACCACTTCCGTAAGTCAGGATAATCAACAAAACAACAAATCAAGCCCTGATTTGTGGCGTTTAACAATTTCCAAGGTGTAAATGTTTGCAGTGAACATTGAACAATCAGCTATTGAGACTGTTTGAGCCGGTTTCAGCATACCCTTTTCAAAAGAAGGAGCTTCTAAGGCAGATAGACTCTGGCCCATCCCAGAAGAATTTTTTTGATAGATTTTTGTCCTTGAGTTTGGAATATCTGTTTTATGTGTCAAGAATCTTTCTGAAAGACTTTGACTGTACTTAGCCATCTGTTCTTGGCTAAGAGCAGAAGTTTCCAGGATGAATGGCTTTTGATGATTGAGTAGAAAGAGCCACTTGTGCTGAGGAAAGAGGAAGTTTGGGTGTAAAGACTAACTCTTGCTTCAACTTCCTGGGTGACATTGGATAAGTCACTTGTCTTCTCTGGTCAAATCAACAAGCACTTATTAAATGTTTATTATGTGCCAATATCTACCAGTTTTTTTTAAAAAAATAATAATTTAAATATGATATGCCCAACATTACTTCACTTATCCATGACCTCCCTCTATACTCCTCTTCTGCATTCCTCCATTTATTTTTTCCTACTGGTAAGGTTGGGGGTGGGGTGAATTTCCAAGGGAAGGGGGCTTCCTTGACATAGTAGAGATAGTCCAGATGGTCAGGAGTAGAACCCAGAGATGAATGAAAGCATGTCTGACTTGGGAGTTTTGCTCAGTTTCTCCCTCTACAACATGAAAATATATGGCAGAATAATCCCAAGGAGATTGGATTAAGACTTGGAGGGCACTTTAGAGCTTGATCTGTCCAACCACCTAACTTTCTAGAAGAAGGCTAGAGGGGCAAAGTTAACTTGCCCAAGGTTACTGTGGAAGACCTGTTCTTCCTATTTGATTTTATGATTCTGAGTACTGAATGAAGAAATTCATAGCATGTCAGAGCTGGAAGGGATCTTAGAAATAGTATGGTCCAACTCTTTATTTCACAAAGAACAGACCCAGAGAGATGGTGCAGCTTGTCCAAGGTCACTCTGGGCAGCAGAACCAGGGCTAGACTCCAGGCTCCTTGTAGCCTAAACCAGTGGTCTTAAGCTGTACCACACTGCATCTGGGATGGTAGCAGAATACCATATCAAGATCTCTATGTGACTGAACTTGAATCCTTTACCCTAGCCTGAATTTTCCCCAAGGGGATTCTGGTTACCTGAGATCTTTCATGCCACTAGTTCAGGCATAGAGCCAATGTGTGACCTGACCACCCATCCTGACAATCCCATCCTTGCCAACAGCTCTAGTGATCACGAGGCATAACCCTATGTTTCAAGAACAATAAATCTTAATATAATTGAGTTAACGGTATCATTTTTAATGTAAGACAATCTTGATTACAGCCAAAGGGCACCATTAATACTCTGAAGGAATGACTAAGATTTTAGCATTTGAATGTTGTACAGAAAATAGAACTAATTAGCACTAATTTAATTCGAAGATTAAAGAAAATTCTGGTGTTAATTTTTAATTTAAGACAAACCATTTTACTCCGAACAAAGAGAGAATAATAAGTACATTTTTTTCCTACTGAAAGGCAATTTCTACTTCTGCATTATTACACTAATGTGGGACTATGGGAATCCTGACCCCATTAGAGATCAAATAATCAGCATTTAATTATTGACAGCAAATTAATTTTTAATAAAGATGCAAGGGTTCCGGTGAATGAAAGAGCCACCAAAGTCCCACTGACCCAGAAACGTTCGAAGGGTCCCCAGCCAGGAACTGATCTCTTGCCTGATATTAACAAGACACTGTCCACAAAGAACTGAGTATGTCAGCTTCCTTCCTATTCTACCACCTAAAGAGAGGGAGGTCTAGTTTCTGTTAAAATGTTCCCTCACGCCCCATATCCAGTCCCCCACATTCCCACCAGCTCTTCTTTAATCAACCACTTAAGCTGAATAATACATTGAATGTCATAACCAAGAGGCTAGTCATGATAGAAAAAAACTTTAAAAAGCAGCTTTGCCCCTTTTCATTCTACAAAATCACCCTGACTTCCCTTTGCCGGGGGACTGCCTGTCACATAATATGTCTAACTAAAGGAGACATAATGGATTTACAATGAAACCCCAATGCTTTTCCAAGTCTTGCAAAGATGCTGAAAATAAGCCCTATTGCATTAGCAGATAGAGACGCAGCACACAAAAGCTGTTAGCTGTTTCATTTACAAACCCTGTTCTGCTAGTGAGTGGCCTACGGGTGGGCACTGAAGGCCCAGCTCCTGAGAAATATCATCCAGAGGGAGAAAGACCAAACATGACCCTGTTTAGAGCATTCTGATTTCTCTTAGTGGTGAAATGCTGACCTTGGTCTGTCTGGAATTTAGGAGTTCTGCAAACTACCTATTTCCTATGGTATTTTGGACAAGCCACTTGATTTCTCAGTCTCTGTTCCCTCGTCTGCAAAATGAAGGGGTTAAATTAGGTCAGTAATTCCCAAATTAATTTCATGAACCCATATAATTAAAGGATCATTCAATCAACAAGCATTTATTACTATGTGCCACGCACTGGGCTAGTTATTGGTGATACAAAGACAAGAGTGAGACCCTCCCAACCCTAGAGGAGTTTACAATCTAACAATCTAGCCAGAGGGGACAACATTCATAGTTATATATAAAACAGATAAGAGAGAATTTGGGGAGAAGTTACTAGTGGTTAGGGAGGGAGGGGTCAGGAAAGGCTACATGTAGAAGGTGAAAGCTATACTGAATCTTGAAGGCAGTTAGGCATTTTGGAAGGTGGAGATGGATTTCAGGCATAGAGAACATCCAGTATAAAGATGGAAGATAGAGTTGACCATTTGGGAACCCCATAGACATGATGGTTACGGATGAGGAAAAGTAAAAAAGACCAGTTTGGCCAAACCATAATGTGCATGAAGGGTAATGATGCTTTATAAGACTGACCACAGTATGTCAGAGTTGGAAAACTTCTCAGACATCCTCAAATCAAGGCCATTTATCCAGTAGAGAAGCCCTTTCTTCACCTTCCCCTGCCATCCAGCAATTCTTTAAAGACTTCACATGATGTGGAACCTCCAGAAGCAATCCATTCTGTTGGTATATGAATCAGTTTCTTAAGAAGTTTTTCTTTTTTTCAAGTTGAAATCTGCCTTTCAGCAACTTCCTTAAATGCACCTACTATTGCCCTCTGGGGCCAATCAGAATAAGCCCAAATCCACTTCCATGTGACAATGGGTAGATGTATTTAGAATTGGAAGGAACTTTAAAAATCATCTAAGCCAATCCCTTCATTTTACACATTAGATTCGAAGTTCCTTCGTTAAATTGTAAACTCCTTGAGGGCAGGGACTAGCTATCACCTCTTTTGGAAATCCCAGTGCTTGGCACATAGTAGGTCCTTAACAAACATTTATGGAATTGAATTGAATTGGAAAGGGAAACTGAGACTCAGAAAGTTTAAATGACTTGCCCTAAATCCCTAGGTCAGGACTAAGGAGCAGAGCCAAAATCTGAACTCAACAACTCTGACTTCCAATCCAATGCTCATTTTATGCTTGAACACAGGGATCGTATTATCCCTCTCTCCTCCTCCCCCCTCAGAAAGTTTTTTCTTCACCAAGTTAAACATCTCTAGTTTCATCAAGCAATCACCGCTGAGCTGATCTCCAGTATATCCACTATTCTCACTGGTTTGTCAATATTGTTCCTAAAGGGGTGGCTAGGTGACACAGTGAATAGAGCACCCATCCTGGAGTCAGGAGGACCTGAGTTCAAATTTGACCTCAGATATTTAACACTAACTAGCCATGTGTCCTTGGGCAAGTCACTTAACCCCAATTTCCCTGCCCTCCCCCTCCAAAAAAGATAGATAGATAGATAGATAGATAGATAGATAGATAGATAGATAGATATCCTTCCTAAAATAACACTTTAGATATCTGGCCAGGGAAGAATGTAGGGAAGCTACCATCTTCCTTATTCTTGGCAGTAAATAAACCCCAATGCTCCTAAAATCATGTTAGCTTTTCTGGCTGCTGAGCCACAATATGGACTTACGTTGAGTTGGAATCTACTAAAATTGACTGATCTTTTTAATAAGAACTATTGTCTACCCATTCCTTCTACATTCTTTTGATATTACTAACTTGCTGATATTAAATGCATCATAATATCCCATTACATTAACATAGACAAGATAGGGGATAGTGTAGAGTAGTACATATTATTCTAATTCTAAGAACTTAAATTGAAGACTTTATATTCATCAGTTAGCCAGCAGTCAAAAAACACTTACTGAGGACTTACATTGTGCAAACTACTGTGTTGAGAGTTGTGGATACAAAGAATGGCAAAGAAAAAAAATAAAAATAAAACAGATCTTGTCCTCAAGGACATATATTCTAATGAGAGAAGTAGCATACAAATAACTTGGTACATGAGAAATATAATGAATATATGGAAGATAATCTGAAAGGCAGAGGAATTAACAGCCACAGATATCAGGAAAAGCTGTGGGAAGAAAGTGGGGTTTGAATCTTAGAAATCTTAGAAAACTAAGAGGCAGCAGGTATGCACAGGGCAGAGCCTCCCAGGCATGGAAGACCACCAAGGTAAAGATGCAGAGATGGGGAATGGACGGTCATTATCTTTTTATTTCTTTTTGGTGGTCATTACAGTAGTCATTGCAGTGGAATACACTGTACTACATACTGGCAGTGCAAGAACAGAAATCAAATAGCCCTTAAGGAGCTTACATTTTACTGGGGGTAATAAAGCATTTACACCACAAACTGAAGGTACAAAACAAGTAACACAAAGTTACTTCAAGGGGGACATAATATGAAAAACTTTTTGTTGTGATGGTTTTTTTTATTGCCCATTATTTCCAGGAATTAAAATAACACATATATACATACATACATCATATATCATACATTCATACATATACATATATGCATGTACATATATGTATTAGTGGACTGTCATTTTCAAGGAACTCCAAATATGCCAGGGCAGCTGTGTATGGAGTGTGTGGAGGAGAGTAGTGTGAGATGACAGGAAAAGTAAGACTATAGGTGATAGAGCTTCAAATACCAAATAGAAAAGTCTATATTTGATCTTGATGGTAGTAGTGATCCAGAGTAGCTCACTGTGGTGAGCGGGGGATGAAATGATAAGATCTAAACTTTAGGAAAACTACCTTGACAGCTGAATAGTAGATGACTTGGAATGGGGAGAGACTTGAAACAGGGATACTAGTCATAATAATATTACAATAGTGCACGCCAGAGGAGAAGTGGTCTGTGGCTATGCAAATGGAGAAAAGTGAACTTAGAAATATGATGTTGTGAAGGTGGATAGCAATAAGACTTGTCAATGGGTTGGAAAGAGATAGGATGAATGAGAATGAGGAGATGAAGACAGCATCAAGGTTTTGAATCTGAAGGATGAGGAAGATGGTGGTACCCTCAACAGTACAAGAGAAGTTAGGAAAACTAATTCAGTTTTGTCACATGAACTTGAAATGCTTAAGGGACATTCAGTTTGAGATGAATCCTGATTAAATTACATTTTATTACATCTGTACCACCATTATATAACCTGTCAAGATCTTTGAGAATTTGGGGCCATTCAAAATGATGACAGAACATTTTAAAGCTTGAAATCTGTCAGTGGAATTCACATATAGAGAATTTTATGAATCTACAAAGCTCCATAGTCAAAGTCATGGGTCACTGGAGAGAGCACGGAGAGGACTTAGGATAAATTAGCAAAGTCAGAATTATGATCCAGATACAGAATGGGTGTTTGTCAAAGCCATCCAGAAAGGTAAGAAGTGCTCAATTCATCAGTTTCTCTTGTATTTTGTGGGGCAGGGATCCTGAGACTTTAAGAAGAGTATTAAAAAGCATTGGAGAGCATCCAGAGGAATGCAACCATGCTGATAGAGTGTGGTTGTCATATAAAGATCCATGTCAGATGAGGATCAGTGGAAATGACTAGGGTTATTTAGGTGGAGAAAAGAGCCATGATAGCTGTCTTCAAGTATTTGAAGGGATGACACGTCAAAGGGTTAGATTTGCTCTATTAATATCCATAGGGCAATAGATGAAAGTTTAAAAAAACAAATTTAGGTGTAATGAAAGGAAGAACTTTCTGATAATTATAGCTGTAAAGGGGGATGGGGAAAGATAATAGCAAATCAGAAGACAACATTCATATCTACAATAAAAAGGGGGATTATGCTTACACTTCAGGGAAGTGTAAGAATTAATATATTGGAAATTTGATGGTTCTGAGGTTTTATCAATTTGTGTATTCCCTCCAACAGCATATATCACAATCCTTTCGTGTCCACTTATGAATTATGAATAGGAAATCCACTCAAAATACCAGAGCTTCTTCCTATTGACATGGTATAGATAACAATGAACTACATGGAATGTCCAGCCCTTTCTCTTGCTACATAACTGGACCACTTCCATTACCAGTCACATATCTTCCTAATGATATCTGTTATGTACTTTCTTCTATAAAATTCTTCTTTTGCAATATTCTTGATGACTTCAAGTTATGAAATGCCATATTCTAATCTCTGAAAAGTAAACATTTTAGGTCACCCCAAAGGGCAAAAGAAAGGTACATGGTAGACATAAAAAGTCTTCATATATTGCTGATAAAAATTTTTTTAACATTTCTTTAGGTGACTAGTTAAATTAGTTTAAATGGATATAAAAAATTAAGATAGATCTCACTTTTTCAAGGTAACATTAGGAACTATATGATGTCAGAAGACAAGTCAAATTTGTTATTTATAACTAAATGTGAGTATTCTAAAGCCCTTCTTTAAAACAAAGACTTGATGAATGACTCAAGAAACCAATCAATATGTCAATTACAGAAACTAAAATTGATGTAAACAGATAAAATACCTACATAATGGTGAAGAGTTATCTTGTATGTGTCACACAACTCATCACTGAAATTCATAAATGAGTAATTAACAGAAATATAAGAAGTAGACAAAAGTATAAAAACAGTAGTGAACTACAACATTTCATTTTCAGTCTAAAATTAAACTTTTATTTAAATTACAGATCTGATTTTAACCAAAT
This sequence comes from Pseudochirops cupreus, assembly GCA_028627135.1. Lineage (NCBI taxonomy): Eukaryota > Metazoa > Chordata > Mammalia > Diprotodontia > Pseudocheiridae > Pseudochirops > Pseudochirops cupreus. The sequence goes on along the minus strand of JAQQSU010005126.1, from coordinate 4,303 downwards.
TGAATCAATAGAAATATCTACTTACTTGTATTATTTGTGTATATGTATGTATATATAATATATATGCATGCATATGTAATAAACATTATATATGGAGAAAACTAAAGAGAAGGAATAACAAACACACATTATTTTCAAGCATTTGGAACATGCGCAAAATTGACAATATACTATCATGGAGAAATCTCACATAATTCAAAGATTATACATACTACATTTCCAGAACACAATGCAATGAAATTAGAATTAAATGATGAAAACACAAGCAAAAGCTATGAAAGTACAGAGAAATGGGGGAAGGGGGGAGGGGATATTTGCTTGATAATGATGATGTTAAAGAATTTATAAGAATTATATTTTAACAACAAAAATAATAAACTAAATATCAAAATCTATAGGATATAGCAAAAGCTGTTCTCCAAGGCAGGTTTATATTATTGATTATCTACATTAATAAAAGACAAAGGGAAAAATAGCAAATAAACCTGAACTTAAGGATATAAGAAAAATAATGATATGATTGTGCAAAGGGAAGGAAGTTTATTAAGCTAAGACAAAAAAATGAATAAAATTGAAAATGAAAGAACAAATAAATGTGTAAAGAAAACTATAAGCTTATTTTTTTTTTTTGCTTTTTGGAGGGCAATTGGGGTTAAGCGACTTGCCCAAAGTCACACAGCTGGTCAGCGTGTCAAGTGTCTGAGGCCAGATTTGAACTCAGGTCCTCCTGACTCCAGGGCTGGTGCTCTATTCACTTCACCACCTAGCCACCCCTATAAATTTATTTTTAAAAGACCAGTAAAGTATGGAAACCATTGAAAAATTTAATTTTTAAAAAAGAGAATATAGATCAGCAAAATTTCAAATGTAAAAGATGAACTCCCAACAAACACAAAATAAATTTAAAATATTATTTGGGTTGTTTACACAAAACTATATGCTAACAAACTGGAAAATATAAAGGAAATAGATGATCCTCTATAAGACTATAAACTATTCAAACTGATACAACAGAAAATTAACTATTTAAACTAATTAATCTAAGGAGAAAAAACAAGTTATCAAAGAATTATCAGCACAAAAAACATCTAATCTGGACACATCATTATTTAAATGCTTTCCCTTTAGCATATAGATTATTTATAAATTTAGGGAAATCTGGAGGAGTAACCAGTACCTTTTATAAGATAAATATTTTGTTATAATAGGTATAAACTTTGGTGAGGATAAAACAAAACAGAAAATTGTACAGAAAGTTTATAAGTCAAAAAAAGTAAAAATATCGAATAAAATAATAGCTAACAGAATATAGAAATACATTAAAAACTATTCATCAGTCAACAAGTATTAATTAATCTTTGACTTACTATGTGCCAGCCACCGTACTAAGCTCTGAGGATACAAAGAGAGGTCATGATCTCTGCCATCAAAAACTCATATGTGATTGGGAAGAGACAATGCCTGTGTATATACAAGAAATTTAAAGAGTAGATGAAAGATCATCTCATAGGAAAGGCAGGGAATAGTGAGGGCAGGGAGATGGGAAAAAGGACTCCACTACTATATAGAACCACTTATGGAAGACTAGATCAATACGGAAAAACTCTACAAATAAAGGAAATTACTTTATACATATACACATACATACATATACATTATATATGAAAAATAAAAATTCTAGCAATAGATGCAGAAGAAGTCTTTGAGAAAATCTAACATTCATAATTTTAAACTCTGAAATAAAGAGAAATAGAGGCATTTTTCTTCAATTCAAGGAAGTGTCTACAAAGACCGATATGCTGGGCCAAAACATTAGAAGCATTCCCACTAAAACTGGGCTTAAAACATACTGCTTCTACCATTTCTAGTGCCTAACATTTAGCATGATGTCTGGAATACACTAGGTATTTAATAAATGCTTATGGAATTAGATTTTATTCTATCTGACATAGTATTGGAAATTCTGACAACTGCAATCATATACAAAAAGATATTAAATGGATTAATCTTATAAATTAATAGGTTAAAATATCTTTAATTGCAAATGATTCTTGTAATCTTTTCTAACTGTATCTAAAAAATTGTACTCTCAACAACAAAATAAACTGAAAAAATAAATGAATTCAGGGAGGTATAGAATTATACCACAAAAAATCATTTTCATTCCTACTCACTAGCAATAAAGATCAAGAAAGTGTCATAAAGAGGAACTCCATTTACAATAACAATAAAAATCCATCAAGTACTTGGGAATTAACCTCCCTAGAAATACACATGATCTGTTTAAGGACAACTATAAAACTACAGCGAAATAAAGGCTGACCGAAATAATCGGGAACCTCTCCTGAGAGGGCTATCAAAAAGGAGGGGAGGAAATAGCTATCTGAAAGAGTCTCATATCCAAGATATACAGGGAACTAATAGAATATATGACCAAAAGCTATTCTCTAATAGATAAGTGCTCAAAGGATATAAACAAATTTTCCAAAGAGGAATTACAAAGCACTAGCAACCATATGAAAGAATGTTCCTAATCACTAACAATAAGAAAAATGCAAATCAAAACAACTTCAGGGTTACGCTTCACATTCTCCAAATTGGCAAAGATGATAAAAGATAGAAAACGTTGTCAGCATTGTCAATGATAGCCAGCATTGGAGACACAGGAGAAAGGCAGGCATGCCAAAGGGCTGTTAGGGAGGCTGGCAGTTGATCTAACCTTCTGGGAAGTAACTAGGATTACATAAAGAAAGTAAAATAGCCACAGCTTTTGACCCAGTGATTACGCTAGTAGGCATACATCCTCTGGCGATCAATAGTAAAAAGAAAGGTCTCATTTACACGAAAATAATTATAGCAGCATTTTTTGTATGGCAAAGAACTAGAACCAAAGCAAATGCCCATTTATTGGTGATTAGGTAAGATAGTTATGGCACACAAATGTAATGGAATATTGCCCTGCTCTAAGAAACAACGAATATGATGAATGCAGAGAAGTATCGACAGATTTGCATGAACTGATTCAGTGAAGTTTGAAGAACCAGGAAATGTTTTGCTCTCACTACAATAATTTAAGTGTAAACAAAAAACACCAAAACAATCAACTCTGAAAGCTGTGAAATTCTAATTACCAAACTTAGCCCCAAGGAGAAAATACGATAATGTGCCTCTCTCCCTTATTTGGAAAGGTGGAGACCATGGGTCCTGAATACCACATATGACATTAGACTTGATTGATATGTTGATTAGTTTCCTGAAATGCTTTTTTATTCACCACTATTTTATCTTATGTTATACGAGATGGGTTTCTGAGTGGGGTGAAGGATGTATTGGGAAATACAGCTATTGTGAAAATAAAAGATATCAGTAAAAAATTAAAAGAACTGTCTGCCTAGAGATTTTATGGGACCATTATTCAAAACTGGGGGAGGAAAGTTAAATTATAAACTAGAAGTCTTTATGTCCAATAACAGAGAAACAAATAAACTGATACATTGCATGAATACCTATCCGTTACTTTGTCAGTGAGCAAGACTCCCAGTGTGTCAACTCCTTCTACCAAGGCAGGTTGCTTCTCACCTGTAACTTAGTAGATGAGTCTTAGAGCATAGCCTCAGTGACTTTTCCATGATCTAAAAACTAAGTATCAAAGGTGGTGTAAGAACCTACTCTCTTCACTCTAAATCCATTCCTCTACGTACTAACTCACATTGGCTCTTATATTGGTTACATTAATGTAATAGAATATCATGATGTAACTAATATTTGCAAGTGTGAGTAATATTAAAAATTTGGAAAGGCCTTTGTGCAACCCTAAAAAGCAAGACAAAAAAACAAAACTAGGAGAACAGAGCACACACTAGCTTGGACCATGTGGGAGGAAAAGTATATAGAAATGAGCAAAGAAAAGTTCATATGACCTTTTAAAGTGTGATTCATGTATTTAAATGGAAATATTATATGTAGTATTCAAGACCCATAATCCCCACCTCTCCAAATAAAGGAGGAAGGTGCATTTTCATATTTCCTCTTTGGGGCCATGTTTGGTAATTATAATTTTACAGCTTTCAGAGTAAGTTGTTTTGTTGTTTGTTGTTTCCACTTAATTAGTTGTATTAGGCAGTATGTCGTAGTCAGAAGAACACTGGCTCTGGAGCCAAAGAACATGTTCGTGTCACTCATTAGCTATATTGCCACCGACAAGCCACTTACCTCATCTATAAAAAGAGATAATAACATCCATAAAGCCTACCTCACATGGTTTGTAGGAGGATAAAATGAGACAATGCATTCGAAGCTCTCC
>JAQQSU010005125.1:0-13890 GCA_028627135.1 Pseudochirops cupreus | reverse complement strand
TATATATATATGTATACATGTCTATGTATACATATACACGCATATGCATACATATGTATACATATATGTATACATGTGCATATATGTATGTATACATATACATGTATGTACAGGAGGGTATAGTGTATATAAATATATATGTCAGTGTATGTATATGTGTGTACATGTATACATAGACAGAAGGCACAGGATGAGTTGAATATGAAAGAATACTAAAAAATAAAATTAAGAGGTGACAGAGGAATTTATTGGGAGAAGGAGAAAGGGAGAGATATTATCTCATATAGAAGAGGTAAGAGAAACATTTTTACAATGGAGGAGAAGAGCAGGAAGGTGAAAGGCAATGGGACTACCTGATTCTCATTGAATTTGGCTTAAGGAGGGAATAACATACACACTCAATTGGGTATCTTACCCTATAGGAAAGTAGGGGGGATGATAGAATGGAGGGCAGATTGTGAGAGAGGATAGTCAGAAGCAAACATTTTTTTGAAAAGAGATAGGGTCAAAGGATAAAATAGAATAAGTGGGGGGGGTGTGGTATAGGATGAATGGAAATATAGTTAGTCTTTCACATTACACATATTATGTAAATGATTTGGATAACTACACATGTACAACCTATATTGAATTGCTTATCTTCCCAGTGGGGGTAGCTGAGGAGGGAAGAAGGGAAAAAATCTGGAACTCAAAGTTGTAAAAACAAATGTCTAAAACAAAAATTGCTTTTGTTTTTTGTGTTTTTTTTTTACATGCAACTGGGAAATAAGATATACAGGCACTGGGGTATAGAAATCTTGCCCCACTAGAAAATTAGAGGGTTTAAGGGGGAAGAAATAAAAGAGAACAGATTGGGGGAAGGAGTATTCAGTAGGCTTGCTATTTGGGGGTGGGTGTAGGGGAAAGATGGGGAGAAAAAATTGCAACTCAAAATCTTGTGGAAATGAATGTTGAAAACTAAAAATAAATTAAAAAAAAAAAGGACTGCTCATTCTCCAACTTTCCTCTTCTCTGCCTGCCCAAGTAAGAGTCACTGTAATATACTCTGATTGAATCTTTTACCTAAATGTTTCCTGTATACTGCTATTTATCTGAAACATGGAGTCCAAAGGTTAGCTAGAGATAAGCATAAATTTAAATGAGAGCAATGAGCCAAAATTCTACCTAAATTTTGGGAACTTTACTAATTAGGGGCTCTGAGCTATTATAATTATACTACTACCTTTTTATCTGCTCTGAATTACACTGAACATCAAACGATGAAGAAATGTGAACCTGAGAACCAACATATTAATTCTGACTGAAAACTAAGGCAATTATTGCAATTAGCTATGGCTGATTAAATATCCAGAGAGAAATGGGTAGGAATAAGAGTGCAGTGGCAAAAGGAAAGAAAGATCACACCCTCTAGGCAGGAGATAGGAAAGACTGGGAAGGAAGTCTAATTTAGTAAGGAGGAGGGAGCAGAAAAAACTTAAGTATTGGCCAATCAACTCCAATCCACATATCACCCAAAATGTTACAGTGTGAGCCTGCCATATATCTGGGTAGATTAAGAAAGAATTCCTGCAAGACCTCTTAGTTAAGTCTTAAATTAAGGTAATGATTGCATCAGGTCAAGATTGGATAAAGGAGGAGAAATTAGAGAAAGAAAACAATCCATTCCAAAGCTAATGTGTTCAGCTCGGTACAATAGCAAGGAAATGGAAGGACATAGGAGAAGGCATACCAAGATCATGGAACATTTCACTCTGTTTTGAGCATAAACCTCAAACAGATAACAACTGGGAGTCTTAGCTGTAATTAAGACCTTCTGCAAATATATATCTGTGTTTATATCCCACTATATTTACACAAATACATAAGTTATAAGACAAACATATTGCTTAAAGAGACAGTGTAACTATAATGCTAATCTACACTCAGAAGTTATTGTTAATGGCATCCTACAAATTCTAATCTATGCCATAATTGCATTACTCTAATGTCTCTTACCCTTCCACTTTACATATTTTCAGTCCTATATCATTCCTCCTTTTATTCTTTGAAACCTTAAATAGGAGTTGTCACTTTTAAAACAGCAAGAGACACTGGCCCTGAACTCAGATTACTGACATGGCATTATTCACTAAACAACAATACAACCTAACTAAAGTGGTTTAATAATTCATCACCATATTATGTAGGATTTCATAACAATAATTTCACCAATACTACCTAAATAACGTTAATGGTAGAAGTGGATGTGGAAAGCAACACAAATTATTTCCACTGTTAGGCTAAACAACCATAACTACCATTATATGTAAGACTAATTGGAACTACTGCCAATTTCAACTGAGGCTAGAGATTAAAGGGATGAGCTGATAAACATTTCCCCTGTGGAGGCATCCCAATAAGGGAAACTGGTGAAAAATGTCTTTAGTTTCTAAGACTGGATTTTTCAGGCAAATATCCTTCCTCTAAAATAAAGATTTAGATTCGGCGCACACTCCAAAGAGGCTCCAACATTCCAGTAAATAAAACTGCTCTGGAAAATGTTCACCAATAACTAAAAGGAGTACAATTCTGATTTTAGAAGGAAGATCTCAAAGGTAGAAGAGACTTCAAAGGTCATCTAAAAACTACATGAAATAAAGAATTTTCTCTTTAATGAATAATCTAATCATTAATAATCACGCCTCCATAGCTCCTCTCCAAAACCGTGCCAAAACGCAAAGAAAAATTTTTTTAAAGAATGTGAGGGTTTTTCTTTTATTACATTCACAAAAACAGCAACATGGTATAGTGGAAAGGACTGGATTTGAAGGCACAAAATTTCCACTAAAAGGTTACTTAACTGTTATTAAGATAACTATATTTCCACTGACTATCGTCAGGAGCTTTGTGAAGATGAAAAGCATTAACATGTAGAAAACATTCTGCAAAACTTGAAATTTAACATAAATATTAACTAGTCATTGTACCAGTAATAATGATGAAGATGATGGTGGACAGTCTTGAGCCTCACGTTCTCTGAGCCTCAGTATTGCTATGGCAAATGGGGCCCCTTCAGCATAATAATTCTATGAGAATGTTTCACCTAATGTGCTAAAAAGTGCATTTAGAAAATAACATTATCAATATCTTCAGAATGATTTAAAGAAATATTACACTAGATAACAGTTGATTTAATTCAGTATCTACGTTACATGCCATGTAGAGCAAAACTATTTGAAATGCTTACATAGTAATTGGCAGTATTTTGCACCCAAGGTACAAAAAAATGCTTATCCTGCCAAAACTAAGCAGGGAGTAAGAATCCTCAGAAATCTACCAATTTCACTATATGCAATATACTCCTTTGACAGCTTAAAAACAGTTGAAAAAATAACCATGAATGGTCCAGTAGTTGGACAGTAAACATGATTGTGCATTTATGCCTCCCAATTGAAAAAGGAGCTTTTTTTCATGGTGAATTTTTCATTCTAATGTAAGTGGTGATTTACGTTAACTATAGGTAACGCATGGTTACATTTTCCTGAAGGATTGCAAGGAAGTAAAGAGTAGTACAATAAGTTGAGCGTAAAAGCTTTCTCTGTCATAATATTTATTATAATGGCATATAAAATAGCTGAAATAAATAATAGATGACTAAAGGTAAATTCATATGATAAAGAATCTTTCAACAGACACCATTACTTCTGACTACTCTCATTTTATACACAGTTTAAGACTCTTAATAAATATACTCTATATCTTATGTAAGTACTGGAAATCCTGAAGATGTACTTAGAAGGCAGCAGACTGGACATCAGCTAATTCACTATATAATTCTATTCTCAACAGAAGCAGTCTACTTTTTTTTAATATTTTAAAATGTTTCTATATTTAATACCCATATTCTTAATGAAACCTGTTAAGGTGGACAATACCAGGCTTTTTAAAAATAGCTGATAAAACACAACAATGTTTAGATCATTTTGGTTTTGATTCACAAAGAAAAAAAATGTTTTAACATTGAGATTATAAAGTTCCTTTAATACCTCACAGTGGAAAAGGTAGCATAACAAGAAGTCTACACTTGGATTTGCAAGTCCTAAATTCAAGTTTGGGATTATCTATTTACTAGATCTAAGACCTAGGACAAGTCAAGTCTCAGTTTCATCATCTGTAAAGCAAGGCTATTTCTAGATGACTCAAAGAATTACACTGGGGAAAAGTGCTTTTTAAGACAAAATGCTATGGAAAGATGAATTACTAAAGTTATAATGATTGTTATAATTATTTTGAAGGAACTGAAAAATGTTGGTTCTTGGTGTATACAGCAAAATTACTGCTGGCACATAAAGCATAATTTTCAAATGTCTTGAAGGTCAATTATTATCCTTAGGAAGCAAAGGATAATATCTTGTCATCAACAATTTAATTATGAAGTGAAGGAGTAGAGAAAAAACAGAGAAGGATTATGAAGTGGCTTTGACAATCAATGGCTACATTAAAAAACTTTCATGGCTATTAATTGATATTCAATGGTTCACACATTGTACAACTGAATTACATGGGAAGTAGCAACACTGGAAAAAAAAATTTCCTTCCAAGGATAAAGGACAATAGATGAAGTATATTTTAACACATTAAATGTCACAAGACCAAAAATGATCAGTGGTAATTCAGAAATTCAGTGGAACAAGCTAATGGTCTTCTTACCCTTTGGAGAAAGATGGAAAAAAAAGTGAGCATGGGATCATTTATTCTTGTGTTTTGTGACTCACATTGTGAAGAGTGATAAAATTCCAAATGTATGAATAATTTTCTATACACCAGAGTTAAGAGCATGACAGTAGAAAGACTTCTAAAAAGATATGGTCGATCTGAGTTCAAATGCCAACTCCAGGCAAAGTAATTAAGTTTTATGAGCCTTAGTTTCCTTTTCTATAAAGGAAAGATAATAATTAATTAACTACCTACCTCATAGGACTGTTTTGAGGAAAGTGATTTGTAAAATTTAAACTGCTAGAAAAACATTAAGTGATCCAATAGCAACAGCAGCAAAAGTAGCAAAAACTAAGTTTACTTGTGTTAAGGATTTCCCAATGACCCCAGAGATTTAGTTATTCAATATCATTTGCCTCTCTCTCTGTAAGTATAGATTATGAAAATGATATACTATCCAGCCCCTTCCAGTATGATTTCAGCAATAATAGGAACAGCCACTTGAAAATTATTGAAAAAATTTTAAAATCTTCCCTTTCCTTCAAAAGAATGCTGGGATATCCAATGGGCAAAGTCCTCAAAACTAAATCCATGTTAAGAAGAAAATTACAGGAAATAGATGAAGAGAGTCAATACAACGATCTACAAAACACCTGAATTTTTTTCCAAGTGCTACTTTAAGAAATATTTCACTAAAAATCAACTCCAATACCTCTCTACATGATGTACAGAAAATCCAGCATGCTTAGGAACCAGGCCAACAGTACAAACTTTGGCAGGTCCTACAAATCTGGAAAGGTTTTGAGAATGGATTGTATTTCTGTTAATTTAGAATAAGTCTAGCTTAGTTTGAACAGCCTCATAACCAGTGATTTGGGTTTTTATTTTTTTTTGTAGACATAGCAACTCATAATAAGGCAAGGAAGGGTTTTAACCTAGTTTGGTAAAAAAAAATACCCAATACAAATAAGCATTAATCTTTGAACAAGTGATGGATCTTAGAAAATAATGCCTGGGAAGGAATAAAGGGAGGTACAGGAAGAGGTAAATACTTTAACATTTAAATCCATAAATAATATCATTCCATTCTTTTGCTATATTCAGTATGCTGGAATTGGCACAGAGTATATGCAATCAATATTAATTTGATTTTGTCATGTTTGTACCTAGTTTATTAGGAATCCTCCTGCCATGTGGGTAAGTGGGAAAATAAATAACTTTGGGTAATTTTGTTAAAGGCAAAATAACCAGATCTAAGGGTTAGAATGAACCTCAAAGGCCAACTCTTACCTGACAAAAATTTTCTTTGACAGTTTTCTCAACAAGTGTTTATCCATCTCTTCTTGAAGAGCTCCGGTGAAGGAAAACCTATTATATCCCAATGCAGCCAACATTATTTTTGAATAGTAATCACTGTTAGGAATTTTTCCCTTAGATCAAGCACAAATCACCTCTCTGTGAGTTTCAAATCAATTGAAATCAACATTATTAAGTTTCTAGTTAAATGCAAAGTGCTAGATGCAGAACATTATCAAAAAAGAACCTACTTTTGGTATTCCACACATTGCCTAAAGTCCCAGAGTGAGTAAAGAAGAACCTTAAAACAATTAAAATATTCTAGGATGTAGCAGAAAGATGCTGAACTTAATGTCAAAAGTTCTTGGTTTAATCATCCATTCTGCTACCTGCTAACTATGTGAATTTTAGCAAGTCACTTCCCAAACTGATGGCATAGACTTCACGGAATCACAAAATTTCAGAGGGGCTTCAGCGATCATCTAGTCCTACCCACAACTCAGAAAAACATTCTCTCCAGCATGATCGAGTCATCAAACCTTCTGAGAGGGAAGAACCATCACACTTCCTCAAACAATTCAAATCATTTTTGGGTAGTTCTAATTGTAAGGATGTTTTTTTCCTAATCCTTCTGGCTCAAATATGACTTTGTGCAGGTTCCAAGTTCTCTCATTTGGGGACATAAAGAAGTAGTCTAATACTTCTTCCACATGATGACACTTTGAGTATTTCAAAATAGTTACCATGTCTTGAATAACCCTTTTCTTCACATCTACAATTCTTTCAAATGGCTCATAAAATATTGGATATCCTTTACCACTTCTATTTCCCTCCTCTGGACATTCTCCACTTTATCAAAGTCCTTCATAAACTGTGATGGCCAAAACCACACACAATATTCCAGCTTCAGACTGAAAATACAAGAATATTAGTGTGAGGGATAATTTATAGTTAAGTTTCCCCATTCTGAAAAATCAAATCTAGAATGGCTTCAGAATTCTCTAGGCCTGTTTAGAAGTTACCTGACCTTCCAGCAATCTGGTGCTTAGAGCAATGGAGACCCTCCCCCAGTGCCAACTCAGCAGAAGATATATCAAACAAGGTTAAGACTGCTTTCACCCACATGTTTCTGCGTCCTTTGTCTCCTGAGGTTAGTTGTGGGCCAGCCTCCCTACCAATAAGAGTGAAGGCCAGTTGGGGGGGTTGGGTTTCTGCACTAGAAGATTATGTAACCATGGACTGGCTTCTACCTGTTGCTCTGTCCCTGCCACCACATGGGTGATGGGGGCAGAGTCCTTTCTCACGAGAAAGAATAAAGACCTTTTCTGACCTTAGATTCAGACCCTGAACTCTTTCATCTCACACAGTGAGATATTATGAACCCCTTTAATCCTGGAAACTACGTGTCTCAATGCAGTTGGAGATATCATTAGGCACTGCAGGTACTATATAATGCCACTGATACGCAAGTGAATTTGTAGCTAATCCACTAAAACCCCCATACTGGTTTTTTTCATGCCCATCTTCTATAAAGTCATCTTAAACTTGGTTTTTCAAACCTAAATTTATACAGTGCTGTCATCATTCAGTCATATCTGACTCTTCATGACTCTGTATGGGGTTTTCTAGGTAAAGATACTAGAGTGGTTTGCATTTCCTTCTCCAGGGGATTAAGGCAAACAGAGGTTAAGTGATTTGCATAGGGTCACACAGATAGTAAGTGTCTGAAGGCAGATTTAAACTCAGGCCTGACTCCAAGTCCAGTACTCTATCCATTGAGCCATCAGCTGCCTCCAAGGCAAAAGAGGTTAAGTAACTGTACCCCAGCACACCCAGGATCCAGTGCTAGCACAGATTCTTTGTTCCGCTTTTAAAGTAAAGACTGCTCAAAAAGGGGTTAACAATCCTACTTTCAATTACATTCCCTAGTTCAGGGGAAAGGTCAGCACTCTGAACTTGGAGAGAATACAGAGAAAATACAAGCAGAGAAATTAACAGGCAGTGAAATTAGCACAAAGACCAACAAGGCACCAGCTATCTGAGAAAAGCAATATGGCTATACACTTCAAATACATCACTGAATCAAGAGAACACAGAAATCAGAGCAGTCAGAGGCTATAAACAAATGGCTACTCAGAGTCTTGATGAGGAAATCAAAAGATCTTTCTTGTGAGCAAACCCCCAAAGCAAAATGCCAACCTCTCGGATTATAGAACAAAGACTAGGCATCTGATTGGCTGAGTGCTGTGGAGCTTGAAAATCCTTTTGCCCCAGCACTTAATTGGAAACTCCCCGTAGCCCAGAGCCTAATTAGCTCTGGGCTAGGGCTCTATGTGTCTATTAAGGGGTAGGGAAGATCTTCAAATTCCCTTAACATTACATTTGGCCCCAAGATCTTTTATGCCCATTACATAGGCCAACAGGACTTTAGGGGCAACATGTATCTGGATAGGCATTAACATCTAAATCAAATCAACATAATTTCCACAAAATAAATACATCATGAGTTTCACATTTACAAAATACATAGCAATATAATTCATAACCAGGGTAGCCCCAAGGCCTCTAACAAACAAATGTATATGCCAAAAGCATATACAGTCTTTGGGGGTCAAAATCTTTGAGGAGTGAACAACCAGCTCCTCCTCCCTTAATCTAAAACAAAAATGACAAAGTAAAAGTCCTCTTGGGGGTGTGCCCTCTCCACACTGCCATTGCAGGCTCCCTCCTAGCATTCTCAGGTGCAGGCATGCTCTAATGAGCCAAATCCCAGTCTTAACTCTGCTCTAGCCCCCACTTTCAAGTCCTAAGGGGTGGCTGAGAGACAAAGTAAATAAGGGGGGAGGGGCTTATGGCACTTCCCCCTGACCACCATAGACAAAAAAAGGAAATAAGATTAGTCTGGCATTACCTGTTCTTAATGAAGTCACCATAGCCATAAATAACCACCATTTCTTTATCTACACAATCACTAACCATCCCTTTTAATATGTACTAGATTTATTTCAGAATAGGTCAAACTTGGTGGCCTATAATTTGCAGACTCCTTTCTTTTCCCCTTCTTTCAAAATTAAGAAAACATTCTGTGGTAATTTTTCTATTCTTCATGGATAGACATAAAGATTGTTTTCAGACTAGAATTCTAAGGTTTTGTAATTTTCTATCCTATGGGAAGTTTTATAAACATTGCTAGAAAAGAGATCAGTAAGAAATTGCATGTAACTATTAAAAAAAAAAAGGCAGCATTAGAAAGTGGCCAGCAAAAACCCCCACTAAACTTGGATCTGGATTCAAATTGAGGTTTTTAACACTAACCACTACTACTAACAGGTCAAGTTACTTTCTCTTCTTTTGTAAAAATGAAATGGTAGAGAAAATATCGTCTAAAGTCCTTTTCAACTCTGAAACTAATGATACTATTATTTAGAAACATCTGACAAGTTGCCCTATTGCTACTTCCACCACCATAACACCCTGAAAGAAAACAGAATGAACAAAAGAATCATGGCAATATCACTGAGCATAAAAGGGAATAGTGTGAGATAAGGTTGGAGAGGTAGGCTGGAATCAATGCCCAGAACTTTGAATACAGAGGCAACAGGGAGTTATTGAAAATTGAGTAGAGTACCATAAATAGCTGTGTTTATTCCAGTAGTGTTGGGTCCCGGGGTGAGAGCTCGGCTGCCCACATGAGACACTGGGCCGTGGACTCTGCCTTAGGCATTGAGTCTGTGACAACCTAATGGCTCCAGGGTAGGCCGGCCTCCCTTACAGGATCAAGACCTCCCCTGAAGGGAGGGAATGGGGGCCCGGTGTAGGGCTGATAACCGTGTGTGTTGCTTCGGGCAAGGGAGAGATGTAACAATAAAGATGATGGCAGCCAAACATGTCTCAGGTGCTCTGTTGTCCTTTCATGGACAGTGAAGTTTTCTGAGGTAGTACCTCACAGCCAGGGACGCCCAAAGACCTTGTGAGGTAAGTAGACAGGCGAATGGAAGCGGCAGAACGCTTCACAGTAGCAATGTGAATGATAGATGGGAGGGAAAAGAGAATGGAAGTGGGAAGAACTGATAGGAAGTTACTGCAATAATTCAGATGAAGACTTGCAAGAAACTATTTGCGTACACTCGTCTCTTTCAACCCCAAACAACACCCCTGCCCCAAGTAGAAAGGACTCTCCTTAATGTCAGAAACAATCTCAATTTTGTATTTGTATCCCCAGCAGCCAGCAAAGTGGCTGGTAAAGTGTTAGTCTTTCAATAAAGGCTAATTGACTGATTGACTGAGTATCAGAAATTACTTTGTTTCCCTAGAAATTACTTCTTCAAGCAAATGAAAAGAAACAAAACGGTATAATGAAAGAAAGTTAGCCTTAGAGTCAGAAAAACTGGTTGCAAACCCAGATTCTAATATTAGTCTATGACCCTAATAAAAGTTAATTGAGCTCTCTGTGCCTCTTTTTCTTAATTTAGAATATAATACTACTTACCCTCATAGTACTATTTTGAGCAAAGTATTGCATAAACCTTAAAATGTCATTGTTTTTTCTTTAAATTGCTATTACTGTTATTGGGAGACGGCAAGACATATTTGACAAAAAGTGGGCCCCAAGTCATTAAGACTTGGGTTCAAAGATCTGCCTCTGCCATGTCTGGAGCTTATGACACTGGGCATGTCACTAGATCTCTCAGTGTTCTCTAATTCTCTAAGACTAAATGTTGCAAAGAAAGGCTAAGTGGGATGAATAGAGAGAATTTCTTCACCCAGGAGTTCCCTAAATTAATGAAATCACAAGTTCATTTTCTAGTTCATTTCTCACACACAAACAAAGGGGCCACAACTATTCTTTCAAAGATATTTCTAATCCCAGAATCCACAAGTGAGCAGGTGGTATTCCTCTGAAATGGGAAGTGACAAATTATGGCTCATATGAGAGAAAAAGAGAGACACACACAAAGAAAGACCAGTAGAAAAAGGGAGATCCCACAAATAGGTTGGTACATGTTCCTGCAATTAGGACAAAAGCTTATTTTTATCAGACAGTAACCACATTTTTGTTGTTGTTATTTGTTTATTTGAGGGTTTTTGGTTTCTTGGCTTTTTTTTGTCTCCCTCCCTTAAAGGAGTTCCCAAGATTTGTCAGCTGCAGGAAAAAACACAACCCACACTTACATACAACACGAAATAATAATGCCGAGATCACTGATGTTCCAGGCACCCAGATCTTCTAGAACGGTGGTCCTCAACCTGTGGGCTGCGACCCCTTTGGGGGTCGAACGACCCTTGCACAGGGTTTGCCTAAGACCATGGGAAAACACGTATTTCCGATGGTCTTAGGGACTGAGACATTGATCCTCTATCCATCTCCAAGCGGATTCCCCCACGTGCAGATACGCCCACATATGAGTATTAAAGGGTCAGGGCCTTAGGAAGGTTGAGAACCCCTGCTCTAGAAGCTCCATTCAGACAAAACAATACTATTAAAATCATGATATCCTAAGCAACAAAGTAAATTGTTAAAATACATCAGAATTGATACAATATCTCCTAGTTAGACTCAAGCCTAGTTCATGGATGAATGGTTGAGTCAATTGACAGACACTGGGAACAACAGGAGATTGAAAAATTATATTCAAATAAACGTAATGGCTTATAACAGACAAAATTTTTAACAGAAGCTAAAATTTAGTCTCCCCCAAATAACACTAACTCTGTGTGTACCCCCCCACACACACACAAAATACCTATGTCTGGATGGTGACAGCCACAAAAATATTCAACCATTACAGTAAGAAAGGCAACATTTGCAATTAAGAAGCGAGGGGGCACAGAGGCCTACAGAACACTAAATGATTAATTGGTTTATTAAAAACCAACAAGAATTCCATTTACAATTTAAGACAACTAGATGTTATCTGTGGAAATGTGGTCTTTCATCTTTCATTCCATTGAATCATGGTATTTCTAGCTATAAGGGACCAGAGGGATCATTTAGTCTAAACCACTCACTTCACAGACTGGAAACTGAGGCCAAAGAAAGTTGAGTTACTAGCCTGACGTCACAGTAGCAGAGCTGAGATCTGAAAATTCACCATATATCCTTCTCATTGGTGTTCAGTTATTAAGTTGTGTCTGCCTCTTCATGATCCCATGGATACATGCCAATTTACTATCCATGAGGTTTTCTTGGCAAAGATACTGGAGTGGTTTTCCATTTCCTTCTCTAGTGGATTAAGGCAAACAGACTTGCCCAGGTTCACACAGCTAGTGAGTATCTGAGGTCAGGGATTTGGACTCAGATCTTCTTGACTCCAGGCCCAGCACTCTATTCATTAAGCCATTTAGCTGCCTCATGTTCTTCCCATCACACTCATATAAAGGACAACTTCTTAAAGAGAAATGGGAAAGATGATAACTCCTTTTCAATGGTTTAAGAATATTCAGTGACAACAGTAACTTCTCTGTGAGCACTAACAATATTACGGTAAAACCATGAAAAAAATGCAACAAAATAATAACAAAAATGTACATTATTCTATATTATTATATACTTTCATATCTTATCCTCAGATCAGTCTTAAGAGATATTGTATAAGGATTATTTTCCCTATTTTCCAGATTTTTTAAAAAGGAGGTTCTACCATATCTACTATGTAGTATAACTTCTCAACCACATTTCTCATGATATGAGGACAGCACGTGAAAGAGAATGTAAAGAGACCCGGGCAATGGATCTCTATACTCAAAAGCATATGCTGTCTGTTCTGCCTACTTCCAGCCCAAGTACAAGAGCCTAGCAAGAATACTTCTTGGAAGGTATGATGTTATATGATGGAGGGGCACCGATAGTCTACAAATAGTTTCATGATGGTAGATTCAAAAGGCACTAACAAGAGAAAGAAAGCCTCTTGCTTTTTTTTTCCTTTCTACTTGCATTCAAATTAGGAGGCAAGGACTGCCGGAGGTCCTTTATAGTACAGGGTCTTTACCCTCCCATGTGGGCTGTTAACATATGGTGCGTGAGCACATGGCCCTGCTCTTCCATCTCTATTTTGTTTTTCTCTTACGTGGAGAAATATGGGAGACATCTACAACTTTCTGAACTTAAAAAATCAAGCAGTGAGCACAATAATTTTAGGAGCTAGAATCTAGAATTTGTAGGAGGCAAAGCTCAGGTCAGGCATCAGTCCATCCCAGTGGAAGCAGAGAAAGACTTATCCATTTGCTATGCCTGACTGGGAAGTGAATTTGGTGGAGTAAATGCTTTGTATAAAATGCTCTAAGTATGAGCCCAGTCTTCCCAAGGGCTGAAAGGTGACAGATAAGAGATTAAGATTTCCCTTTGTGGGGTGGGGGATTCTTTGTAACTTTTGTTCTTGCTAGACATTTGCAAAAAGTATCTGTTTATAAAAGCTAACGGAAACTGTTACACTAATCACTGATGGTTAACACTGGGGAAAACACAATGGAATTTGGAGGGGTGCTTATAGTATTGGATAAAATCCTTCCTCATCCATAAATACTATCCACAGAACCCTGAGAGAGAACTATAATCTTGCTCAAGGGCTTGACTCGTCTCTGAGAGTGGGAGTTGGAATAAGGACACTCAGAGTTTAGAAGGGATAGAAGAGAAATATGAATCAACCTGAAAAGACAGGCTCCAGCCTGAACGTAAGGGACTTTGAAAGGGCCTTAACTTTTATTCTAGGGGAAAGAAGGAACCATTGGAGTTGTGTTGAATAGGAAAGTGACAATGTCAGCATTGTCATCACATTGTTGATTTCAACATCACCCAAAAATGATCTTTTCCAGCATAACAGAAGTCAAATACACCTTCCTCTAAACAGGATTCCCTATGCTTAATTTTCTTCCTGTACCTTACTCTTTCTAAACTTATTC
>JAQQSU010005123.1:0-13891 GCA_028627135.1 Pseudochirops cupreus | reverse complement strand
AAGAAAAATCAAAAGTCAGAGGCATCTTGAGGAAGGAACAAGAAGTTTTATTCTCTTCCACCACAGGAAGAGGGCAGTCCTCTCCATGGTGGGGATCAAGGAGAGGAGGCATGTTACAAAAGACAGAACAAGAATTTATATCCTAAGGCAGTCAAGCCCCCTCCCCCTTTCTGTCTCTTCTCCTATTGGCTAGGAGGCAGGCTCTCAGTCTTGGCGTGAAATCTAACCCAATGGAGGATAACAAAGAAGCCTGCCACTATCTCCTATTGTCAGGGAGGTGGGCCAGGGAGCCAAGGTATCATCCATGACCTTATTTGGTAAACGCCTAAGCAAGGGAGGGGAAAAGGTCAAAAGCAAGGGTGGAGGTTAAAAACTACTGAAAAAAGGCTTAAAACTTTAAGGATGTGGTATACAAGGGTGGAGGGCTAAAACTCTTGAAAGGGGCCTAATGCTGATGACGATAAGGGAAGGTGAGAAGGGTCCTAGGTTGTATAAACTGAGGACTCATGTCTGTTCAGTCTTATAAAAGTCTATCTCTGGTTTCCAGATAATTTCTCTCTCTTCTCATTCTGAGGAGTCTTCACAGAGGGTTCAGAGAGTGTACCCCACTTGTAACTCGAAATTTTGTGGAAATGAATGTTGAAAACTAAAAATTAATTAATTAACAACAACAACAAAGATTTTCTTAGAAGCCCTGAGGGACTGACAATCTCAGTATAAAACCAGCAGCACATGTCAGAATCAGGATTTTCATCCAAACCTTTGGAAGTCAAGACCAACTCTATTCCTTAATCTGTTCTTTCTCTCTAGAACATTTCTCTGATCTGAAAGTAAGCAATCAATGACATTAAATAGCAATTTCTTCAAAGTGACTTCACTAACAAAAGGCATTTGCTGATTCTTTGTGGTTAGTGCACTCTACCTATTAAAAGCACTTTGCATTGTCTTAAGATAATGGTGCCATGGATTTAGAACTGGAAGAACTATTATAAATTCTTCCATTTAAAGATAAGGAAAATGGACCCCAAAGAGGTTAGATGAATTGCTCAAGGTCACAGAGATAATGACAGAGGCTACATTCCATTCCATTTTTCTCACAGACATCTTAAATTCAACATGTCCTAAACTGAACTCAATATTTTCCCTCCAAACTCTTCTTCCTAAATTTTTCTTACTATTAAGGGTACCATCATCCACCCAGTAACATCTCTAGCATGTGTTCCTCTATCTCTTCTGAACCTGGAATGAGCATTCATCACCTATGGCCTAAATTATTGCAAAAGCTTTCTGTTTTGTCTGACTGCAACATATCTCTCTTCCTCCAGGACAAACAAAAATCCTGCGTTTGCTTTTCAAAGCCCTCATTACCTGCTTCCTCACCTTTCTATTTTTCATATACCTTATGTGTCTCAACCTCACCACATACTTTATGTGTAATCCATTGACACTGGCTTCTTTGTTACCAGTTCAAACACTCCATCTCCCAAATCCATATATTTTCAATGGCCATAGTCTATTCACAGAAAGTTCTCCCTGCTCTTCTCTGCCTCCTGGCTTCCTTCCTTCAATTCACAACCAAAACTCTACCTTCTAGAGGAACCCTTTCCTGGACCCCTTAATTCTTTTGTCTATTGATTATTTCAAATTTATTCTGTATCAAGCTTGTTGGTACACAGTTGTCTGTATGATGTATCCCCCCATTAAACTCTAAGCTCACATACTCTCTAACATAACACACTGCCTCTAATAACTTTATAGATTCTTTGTGTTTCCTTTTTTGTGTTTACACGTGCGAATATTGTGTTCCTTAGTATAAGATCCTTGAAGGCAGCGGTTGTTTTGTGTTAATCTTTGTATTCCAGTAACTAGGAGCTTACATGGCACATATTAATAGAGTAAAATATATTTTAATCAAAGTGTATTTATTGAATTGTCACATGGAGAAACCAATGATTTTCATAGGATCATGGGTTTAGATCTGGAAGGGTCTAAAACAACACTTCATTTAAATCCCTAATTTTAGACATGAGGAAATTGAAACTCTGGGAATGTCTTGGTTAAGTTACAGGGCCAGTCAGCTTCAAAGAGGGGTGTCAATTCAGTTTCTCTTACTCTAGTAGTGAATGCTCTTTCTACCTTATGGCCCTGTCTACCTGCCATTCCTAATCCTGAGATTCTGTTTCAATTTCCATAAGCCTTTTGAATCCTGAATATATTTATTTGCATATGAATTGGTCCTCTAGAAGTTACTTTAATTTTTATTGCTGTTCGGGAAAAATCATGTCCTTAAGTATTATTCTATCACTAAAAAGGCCCTAGCATTCTCAATTTCTTGTTCATGGTACAACAAACACAACGTTTCTTAATATGTATTGTAAGAACAATGTTTTTTCACTCCCATAAATTTTAAAAAAAAACCTTGTTAGGGTGAATTAGAAGCATCTGGTATAAATTCAATCTCTTTAACTATAATTTCAATGGGGTATAAAGCGAAAAATATGAGAAAAAATAATTATAGTGATAATGACCCTTACATAGTGCTTTAAAATTTTCAAAGTGCTTTATATACATCATTGCATTTGAACTACACAATAATCCAATGGGGTTGGTAAATGTTCTTTTTATACATGACGAAAGGGAAGTTCAACAATTTTCAGTAACTTGTCCGTGCTGAAAGAGCATGTGTTGTTAGTTAATGGTTTTAGATCTAACTTGTATTGAGTCTGACTTTATGGTAAGTTCAGGAAACACAATGTAAGATAGGTGCTGATTCTCTGGGTGTTCCCCATCCTCCCTACATCAGTCACTTTGGAATAGTCAGGAGTCTCAATCCCCTCACAGTTAGTCTTTTTTGTTTTTTTGCTTTTATTTTTTTTGTTGGAACAGGAGAAGGACAGTTGGGGTTAAGCAACTTGCTCAAGGTCACATGACTAGTAAGTGTTAAGTGTCTGAGGCTGGATTTGAACTCAGGTCCTCCTGACTCCAAGGCAAATGTTCTACTCAATGCACCACCTAGCCTCCCCCTCACACACAGTCTTAAATTGCTTATGTGGGCCACTGAGCAAGGATTCAAGGAGAACCCCACTGTTTTCTTGCCCCCTTCCTTGGACCATTGATTAAAGTTTATAATGGTATAGTCTTCCTGAATCATAAATTCCCTTTTATGCTTCTCTCAGTGGCATCATCAATGTTCTCTCCAGGATAACAGTTAATATGATAATGGATAATATGTAACAATGGAAGAAAGTTGTAAAATAACCATAGCCTCCTGATTATCCAACCTGTAACAATGGAAGGAGGCTGGAAAAATGCCGTGAGTTTTCCTCCTTCTCTTGAAATTTAGGAATTTTAACCTTAGTCTGGTGGACAAAGGGTATATTTCTTTTTTGTTGTCTTACTTATTAGTCACTGGAATGGTGGAACTCTTAGGCCAGATTATAGAATTTGTGACTTTCCAAATCATGGCTAAATAGGTTTCTTTGGCACATGAATAGAATTTCTAGAAAATAATAGATTATTGTAGGAAAATAATGGGTACAAGTGCTACCTCTTCTATTAATCACCATTTTGAACAAGTAATATTCTCTTTGATTCTCTGTTTATGAATAAAAAGGTGGTTAAATTTGATGATTTCTAGGACATCTTCAAATTTTATTAACATTCTCTGACCCTATTGAAATACCTGCATGAATATGTACATATTTGTGTATCTATGTATGCTCATATATATATATATATATATATATATATATATGTATATATGTATATATGAAGAAAGAGACAGAAAGAGATAGAGAAATAGAAGGGAGAGACACAAGAGCCATGAGTTCTTCACCTTTTTCCTGTCATTGCCTCCTTTGATCATCAGATAAAGCCTGAAGATCCCTTCTCAGAATAATATTTTTAAATTCATAACATACACAGGGTAACAAAAGAAACTAAATATATCAAAATCAATTTATAAAAATATTTTTAAAAACAACTTCATTGATTCTTGATCACAAATCTTTAATTTTTTTCCCACTTCCATATAATGCTTTATAATAATTTGTATTTTAATTTTAATGCCATCCTAGATTATAAGTGTGTGAAAGTCAGAGATGAGTGACATTTAAAATCTCTCTCTCTCTCTCTCTCCCCCTTTCTACCCTCTCCCTGTCTCCATACATTCACAATATATATATATGTGCATGCATATGTGTATATGTGTGCATATATGTGTAGATATATGTATGTGGGGGAACTCATATGTATTTTTTTCCATGAAAAGGGATCTGATTCATATAAAGCTAACTACAGATGAAAAAAATTCATCTAACAATGCAAATTGTTAGCACTTATAAAAATCATTTTTTGAAAATCTCCTATGACTGAGAAGGTAAATTTCTTATCTAGGGTCACACTATTTGTGTCAGAGGTGGTACCTGAAGCCTGGTCTTGATTCTTAGACCACTGCCTTTTGTCTTGAACATAGTTAATATTTAAGATTTCTTTGTTTAGCGACTCAATGAACAAAAAAAGGAACAAAAAGGTTTTTTTAAAAATATTTAACATGTCCTTTCTTCTTCTAAAATTCTATTAATCCTTCTAAAATGCAGGCATACAGTTAGAATACTAGAGGTTGCATCTATACATTTTATCTATCATAACCTTGCTGGAAAAACTTGCTTCTCTCAAGAATGAAGATGGGAATAAGCATTCTTGTAACTTATTGCTAATCAAATCATTTTTTTTTAAGATTGTGCTTTCAATTGAGAACAAGACACAAGCAATTTCCCCTACAGATACAGCATTTTCATAGACATAACTTTCTTTTCCTGTGTTTGTGTCCTCCTTTATTAATGGCACCCTCTGCCTGCCTAAATTGTCACAAGAGTTATCACATATGAAGAAGTTGATTTTGACTTTGAATTATTCTCTGCAAAAAATCATAACCATTTGACCGAAATCTTAGTATTTCCTCATGTAAAACTGTCTACACTTTAGCGCCTTAGATAGTTCCGTGGTTTCTTCCTCTCTTCAGACAACTAATCACCACTCAGTTGTTTTCATTAGTTTAGGGGTCTCTGACACAGTATGTGTGTGTGTGTGTGTGTGTGTGTGTGTGTGTGTGTGTGTGTGTTTGTGTGTGTGTGTGTGTGTGTATGTGTGTGTGTGGAGGGTAAGAATGGAGAAGTTATACATATATGTGTATGTATATATATATATATATATATAATTTATTTTTATATATTTATGTATACATGTATATAAAACCAAACAATCTTCAAACATTGTTTCCCAGAAGTAGACACTCTTATGTTCTGAGAATAAACACATAAAAAATGAAATAATTCCCTACTCTCAAAGAATTTGCATTCTAATGATTGCTAAACCCACATGTTACACTGTGTTCCACCAGATATTAAAGGTACAGAAGATGGCCTCTGGCAAATTGGAGAGGGAGCTCATTTATGGAAGAGAATTGGTAAGAATCAAGAATTACAAAAGTTCAGGAGGTGTGTTTGGCTTGTGGTTGGTGTCATTGCTCTAGGAAGCCACAATGATGAAATTACAGATCAAACAAAATAATGAAATAAATTTAAAAGGCTTAGGCTTTAATCACTTCTTAAAAACAATAATTATTATTGCTAGTATGATAATTGTGTTGTATAGTCTTTCAAAGACTTTAGAGAGGAGATGTCATTTTTTTACTGGTTAACATCAAATAAATGTCCAGATAAATTAGCCAGATAAAGTCATAATGATGTTGTAAAAAGAATGGTACATTTGCAGTAAAAATCACAGCTCTACTACTTTACTATTCCTGAGAAGTACGGTAAATATTTTCTTCTCTCTGGCTTCAGCTTCTTCCACTGTAAAATGAGGTATTGCCATAAATGATCTTTAAGGTCCCCTTCAACTCTCATCCCTTTGAAAAGGATACTTGAAAGACAAGACCTAAATTTAGTAAGCTAATATAAAGTTGGACATGATTGTCCATGCCTAGATTCTTTGCTGCTAGGGAAGCAGAGATTACTGGGTAGTTGGAGTTCTAGAACTCAGATACTAAAGCCTATTGGAAAGCTACACTAAGGCCACCACCAATATGAGTCCGTGGTTATTAGGGGAGGGCAATTGGTTGCCTCAGGAGGGGAGAAGCAGCCCAGATAAAAAAAGATAAAGCAGGTCAAAGTTTCTGTGCCAATCAGCAGTAGGATTGAACTCTAGAGAGACCACTATTCTTCCAGATTAGGCAATGTAGGGAAATGCAGTCTTAAAAAGAATTTTTAAAAAAATCTTATAAAGATAAAATGAATATTTTTCAGTATGGTAGAGAATTTTTATCCAAAGACTAAAAACATAGTTTTTAAAAAGTTTAAAAGGCTTCTGGGTAGAGGAATTTTAAGTAGCTAAAGGTTGAAATTTGCCCATAAATTCATGGTCAAGCTTTAATATGAACATTTTACTTTGTCCTGTCAATTGGATTGTTTCCTGAAATGAAAGGTAAAATACAAAGAGGAAATGTCAGGAATCAATATTGTCCTCTTGGCATTTGGGTTCAGCTATAAAACAGCTTCCTTTTGATTCTCACAAGTGAGCTACCAGCCCATTTGCCTTGATCCACAGGAATAGGAACATTCCTGAAAGGCTAGGTCTATTAATTAGAGACCTGCACAGTTCTGTCTCTTGCTTGTATAATCATTAAATTGATTTCTCCAGTCCATCATATAACTGTTCCAGCGATGGAATCCTGCTTTCCATTCATGCTCAGCTTCATCAATATTTCCTGTAAAACAAGAAATGGGTTGGATTAATCTACATTTGAATTGATAGTTACATTAATTGAAAAATAATTTTCATTACAGATGCTATTTTCTCTAGGTACACTGCATGACAGCTTTTTGTTTTGTTTATTCCAGGTTATTGCTTTCTTCTTCCTTCTAACTTGTTAGTAATTCAACTTTTAAGATGTACTTTTTGCCAGGGAGTTTCTTTCAAAGGAAATGATCATCTTCAATAAGACAATATTTACCTTTTAAAATTTTTAAGAGAAACAAAGATTTAGAATTTTTGTTTTAAAAATTAAAGATAATATTTAGAAATCCCCAGTATTTCAGTATACTTAGATGTTTTTAAAGAAAAATCCATAAATCAAACAAGTCTCTTCATTAGGGCAGGTATATAATTAAAATCTTATATGATAAATATACAGATTAAGTTAAAAGGAACAAAATATTTTCTAGGATGGCCTCTTTTCTTATTGGGAGAGCATATTTATATGACCAGATCTTGAAGCCTAATTAAAGTTGTTGACATTTTAATATTTTTAAGTATCCACAGAGTTTCCCAGTTAATTCACATACACACACACACACACACACACACACACACACAAGCATAAAGATCTATATCAAAGTGGCCTTTATATTCCTTCATTAAGTTCCTTCATCAAGCATTTAATTACTCCCTACTAGTTATAGCACACTGTTCTAGATGCTGGGGATACAAGGGCAAAAAAAAAAAAAGTCCTGGACCTCAAAACCTTTATGGCCTCCATTTTTTATTTTAAATAAAATTTTATTTTTCCACAGTTGTGTCATGACTTTTTTAGCATTCATTTTTCAAGATTTTGAGTTCCAAATTTTCCCTCTGACTTCCCTCCCTCTGAAAATGTTAGGCAGTTTGATATAATTTGTACATGTGTCATTATATGAAAATATTTCCATATTAGTCACAGTTGTGAAAGAAGAAACAGATCAAGAGGAGGGGAAAAACACAAGAAAGAGTAAAGTAATTGAAAAAAAATGCCTTGATAAGCATTCAGTCTATCAGTTCTTTATCTGAATATGGGTATTTTCCATCATGAGTCCTTTGTATGAGTCTGGAATCATTGTATTGCTGAGAAGAGCTGAAACAGGCATATTGGATCACCATACAATGTTGCTGATACTGTGTACAATGTTTTCCTGTTATGCTCATTTTGCTTTGCATCAGTTCATACAAGTCTTTCCAGGTTTTATCTGAAATCTGTCTATTCATTTCTTATTTCACCATAGATCTCCATTATATTCATATACCACAGCTCATTCAGCCACTCCACAATTGATGGGCATCCCCTCACTTTCCAAAAATCTGCCACCATACAAAGGACTGTTACAAATATTTTTTAAACATGTATGTCCTTTATTTTTTTCTTTTTTTATGATATCTTTGGGATAAAGGTCTAGTATTGCTTTCACTAAATAAACAGTTGGCGGGCTTTGGGGCATAGTTTCAAATTGCCCTTTAGAATGGTTGAATCAGTTCATAACTCCACCAACAGTACGTTAGTGTCTCAATTTTCCCACATCTTTCCAGCATTTTTATTTTCCTTTCCTGTGATATTAACCAATCTGATAGATATCAGGTGGCATTTCAGAATTGTTTGAATTTGTATTTCTCTAATCAAAAATGACTTAGAGGCCTTCTTCACATGTCTATAGATAACTTTGATTTCTTCATGTGAAAAATGCCTATTTATATTCTTTGACCATTTATTAATTGAGTAATGGCTTGTATTCTTGTAAATTTTACTCAGTTCTCTATATATTTGAGAAAGGAGGCCTTTATCAGTGGCACTTGCTGTAAAGACTGTTTCCCAACTTTCTGCTTTCCTTCCAATCTTGATTGCATTGGTTTTGTTTACATGAAAGTTTTTTGCTTTAATATAATCTAAATCATCTATTTTACATTTTGTAATGACCTCTATCTAATATCTGGTCAAGAATTCTTCCCCTTACCATAGATCTGACAGGTAGACTATTCCTTTCTCTTCTAAACTGCTTATGGTCTCACCCTTTATGTCTATATCTTGCCAAAGATCTGTCATATGTAACTTTTCTAATTATTTATCTCCTTAGTTTCTTTCTTGTTTATTTTTGAGTGGATTTATCTAGTTTTGAGAGGGGGCATGTGAGGTTCTCTAGTGATATAGTTTTGCTCTTTTTTTCCTATAACTCACTTAACTTCTCCTTTAAGAATTTAGATACTATACTATGTGGTGCATAAATGTTTAGTTTTGATATTGCTTCATTGTAGATAGTAACTTTTAGCAAGATGTAGTTTCCTTTCTTATCTTTTTAAATTAGGTCTGGTTTTGCTTTTACTTTTTCTGAGATACGAATTGCTACACCCCCCCCCTTTTTTTTCTTTAATCTAATAAGAGATTCTTCTCTAGCCCCTTACCTTTAGTCTGTGTGTGACTCTCTGTTTCAAGTGTGTTTCTTGTAAAAAAAAATACTGTAGGATTGTGTTTTTTTTTAATTCATTCTGCTATCCACTTCCATTTTTTATGGGAGAGTTCATCCCATTTACATTACAGTTATGATTACTACTTGTGAATTTCCCTTCACCCTATTCTACTTCCTGTCTGTCCTCGCTATTGTTGTACCCTTTCCCTCCTCACCAATGCTTTGTTTCTTTCTATGATCTTCTCATCTGCTATCCATTCTGTTATGATGTTTCAGTTATGCCTCAAATTATATTAAATTTATAAAACAAAGCTGTAGCTCTGTTTAATGAATCAATAAAATTAAAAAAAAAAAGAACATTTACCCCATATCTCTAATGCATGGTATTTATAGTTTTATCCACATAGATGATTTTATAAGTCAAAGTTTGTTATTAGAAATCTGGAACAATTCATATTTATTGATGATAATTTCTGGAACACTAACTAAATGTATATATGCATGCAAGTATATATGTATGTATAAACACATACCACACACATATATACATGAATATATTTGAGATGTTCCCTGCTCTCATCTAGGAGATCTTTCATTTTATTTCTTCTTTTGCTGCATCAATCCTTCATTCTATTTATCCAAACATCTATCTATCTATCTATCTATCTATCTATCTATCTATCTGTCTATCTGTCTATCTATTTATCTATTACAAGACTCCTTTTTGCAAGCTGGTGAAGCCTATGTACCACTTAATATAAGGGTGGTTATAAATGATAAAATAAAATTGATAGGATTATAAAGGAAATCAATGATATTGTAATAGACTTTTCAAAAATATTACTAAAATCATATACAGATCCCAAGTGAAGAATTCTTGTTCTAATCTAATTCTTCCTTTTAAAGAGGGGAAACTCATATCTAATAAATTTCAATGACTTGACCAAAGTCACAAATGGCAGAGCAGGTATTCAAGCCCAGGACCTCAGAGGACTCTTCCGGCTTACATTTTTTTTTTCTTTGAGATGTTGGGGTATTTAACTCTTTCCTTCAGAGTTGTATTTTGTGCTTATAGAGGATTAGATACAGTCTCATACTGATTCTAATGATTCAATTCAACTAAAAAAAAAACACTTTAATAACCTCCTATGCACCAGGCTCTGTGCTTCCTGCTAGTGATATAAAGTGTATAGGACTCAGGAACCAAAACCAAAACCAAAACCAAAACCAAACAAACCAAAACACCTTATGCAAGAAGTGATTCTTGATCTGAACCTTAGAGGGCACTAGGGTTTCTGAAATATGTAGAGAAGATGGTATCAAGAAGATGGTATTAAGGCAAGAAATCCAATACCATATATACAAAATGTTGGACAGGCCAGTTAGACTCTACTGTAGAGTATCTGAAAAGAAGTAACATGAGATCAGTCTAGGAAGATAGGCTTCAGAGAGATAAAGAATGTTGAAAAATGACAATAGGGTTGGGATTTAAACACACAGAGAACCATGAGAGCTTCAGGAAGAAGAAGACATTGTTAATCCTTTGCTTTAAAAATACAAATTTATAGAGACAGCTAGGTGGTGCAGTCAATAGATCACTGGTCCTGGAGTCAGGAGGACCTGAGTTCAAATGTGGCCTCAGACACTTGACATACTCACTAGCCGTGGGACTCTGGGGAAGTCAATTAACCCCAATTGCCTTACTTCACCCCTTCCAAAAAAATAAAAGAAAGAATATGAATTTGACACATCATCAGAGAGGAGACTGAATAGAAGAAAATTAGAGGTAGGGAAACCAATTAGCAGACTATCTTAATGGTCCAGACAATAGATGAGGAGTTCCTTAAAGTCCCAACTAAAATCCCATCTCTCCGAGAATTCCTTCCCAATCCCTCTTAATTTTGCCTTCCTTCTTTTAATCTTTTCCCATTTATCTAGTACATAACTTGCTCATACATATTTTTTGCTTGGTTTTTTCCCCCATTTGGTTGTGAGCACCTTGAAAATAGGGGCTGTCTTTGACCTCTTTCTGTACATATTCAAGCATATATACAGGCATATAACTTGCACATGTACTATATAAGCTTGCAACTCATATTATTTTATACTGCATATATATATGTACATATCATAGATAGATGTACATATACGTGCATGTTCATATGCAGTGATATAGTAGATGAGAGACCCTATGTTATAACAGAGAGGCAACCTCAGGACCAGGAAGACCTGGGATTTAAGTCCTACCTCAGAAACATACTGATTGTGTCATCTTGGGTGAGTCACTTAAACTTTTAGCACTCTGCCCAACTCTCCTGAATGCTTTACAAACATTACCTGATTTGATCTTCACAACAACCCTCCAAGGTAGTGCTGTTATAATCCCTATTGTACAGATAAGACAACTGAGACAAGCATAGGCTAATGAAATTGCCCAAGGATACACAGCTAGTGTTTGAGGTCATATTTGAACTCAGGTCTTCCTGACTTTAGCCCAAGAGCTCTATTCGTTTTGCCATCTAGCTCCCTCTAGTTTTGTCTTTGTATCTTCAGCACTGAGTATAGTGTCTTACCTGTAGTACACTCTTACTAAATGCTGTTTTGATTACACAGAATGGAAGGGAGATGATTTTGAAAAGTTTGGACATTTCTAAACATTTTTGCAGGCCTAGGCATTCCTTGCCTCCTCCATTAAATTATGGAACTAAACTAGAATTACTAAATAGAAAAATATTCCTGGCATATTTGTATGGTCCTGAGATTAGTAGTTAAGAATTTCCTTCAGATGTAATTATTTGGAAAATCTCTTTGATGAATCAGAAATGTCGGAGGGATTTATTTGTTGGTTTGATTGCAATCAAGCTATACCCAAATTAGAATAGATTATTTTAAAGCTGGTATAGTTTAAATAATAAATAAATCATTTTCATATTTAATAAGTCTTCAGTTTTTAGTGTATTTAAAGTAGAAGTATTCCATGTTATTTGAACTGTGAACAAGTATTTGAGGGTTCTTATATGATGGACTTACAAAAGAAGAAATTAGTTTGTACCTTATTATTCTGGTTTTTTGTAATGATCAGGAAAAAAGGACATATTCCTCCAGAATGAATAAACATCTGGCTTACTGTTCCACTTTGACTATCTTGTGATACTCGAGTTTCAAATGTCCCTTTAAGTAAAGCCTGAAATTAAAGCCTTGAAGAGAATAAAGTCATTTGCCTCTTTGTCAAATGAGAGACAATTTGAGGATTTGGATCATGACTAGTATTATTTAGAGAGAAGGCACCTGGTTATGAATTCCTTTCCTTGACTTGATTACAGTTTAACAATCACAGTTGCTAATGCAATGATGCCTGATTAGCAGTTCAGGCAAGTGTTACATTGCCTCCTGGATGGCTCATATTCAGATGTTTATGAGCTCTAGTGTTTTGAAAGTAGGCTTGCCCAAATGTTTTATAAACCTAAGTTCTTCCTTTATCTATAAACTTCCACTCAAGAAACCATTGATCTGTATAATGAATTATGAAGCATTGAAATGCCAAGCAATAAAGAAACCAAAGGACAATCAGAAGTTTCAAAGTCACAGTAAATGAATAGACATAAGAAAATAAGGGAGTGAGTATTGGGGACTGAATTTCTACTTATCTACATGTATTGTGTTAGGTTATGTTATGTTCTATTTTACTGTATATATGTGTGTATGTATTAAGATGTGTATGTATGTATGTATGTATGAGAGTATGTATGTGTATAGTGATTGCAAGACAGTGTGGGATAGTGGATAGAGAATCAAGAAGACCAAGATTCAATTCCTGCTTCTGATCTATTCTACCATGTAAGTCTGAGTAAGTTCTTTAAAATTGTAGTATTACAAGTAAAAATTCTAAGACTGCACATTGCAGAAAAGGCAACAATCTGCTTTGGTTCAGGGAGTTTTATTTTGTTTTTGTTTTTGTTTTTGTCCAATACTCCTTACAGAGGTACCTCATGAAATATATCAAAGTTGTCAAGCATGTGGCCCAATGATCAAGGCCCAAAACATTCCTGAGTGCCCCAGATCTAGATTAAAAAATGAAATCAGGATATTTATATATACATACACATATATACATACATGCATAAATATATACATAAACACACATATATATATATACATACATATAATTGGGATAAAAATAAAATCTAATGCAACATGTAGTTTTGTAAGTTGATATGGAGGGGTTCATTATCTCAGTTAAATACTTCTTTTTCTGTTTGAGTTTGACACCATTAATCCTATGCCTAGGTGTATCGGCAAGCACCCCAGCACACCCAGGGCGGCTACTAGCACAGGTTCTTAGATCTGCTTTTCTAAAGGAAAGCAACTCAAAATGGGTTAACAATCTTACTTTAATTAATCAAATACCATTTACCTAGTTCAGGAGAAAAAGTCAGCGCCCTGAACTTCAGAGAATACAAACAGAAGTTACAAACAAACAGAAAAACAGATCAGCAGACGGCTTCCAGCGTCTGACCATTACATCAGTTACCTATTCAGTTACCAGAGAGGGAAGCACCAACATCTGGGCTTTTCACAGCCGGGGGGCTCAACGGCTGCCCAGAGTCTCGTCTGGCCAAATCACACAACTCTTCTCAAAGTGAGCCCCAAACCAAAACCTCACATCAGGGCGTATATAT
>JAQQSU010005122.1:0-13891 GCA_028627135.1 Pseudochirops cupreus | reverse complement strand
ACATCCAACTGGAACTTGAGATACACAGGCACTGCAGTTGGGAGATCCATCCTGCCCTACCAAAAAGTGACATAGGAGAGAATAGACTGGGGGAGGGGGGAAACACTGGGATGGCTGTTTTGGGGTGGTGGGCGGGGGAAAGACGGGGAGAAAATATGTAACTCAAAAAAAATTTAATAAAATAAATTAAAAAAAAAAAGAAAACATATGAGCAAAAAAACTGGATACAAAATAGATGCCCCTCGATAGAGGAATGGCTAAATAAACTTTAGGGCATCTTGGTAGTACAGTCTGGGAGCCCTTTTCTGAGTTCAAATCCAGCCCCTGACACTTACTAGCTGTGTGACCCTGAGTGAGTCACTTAACCCTGTTTGCCTCAGTTTCCTCATCTGTAAAATGAGCTGGAGAAGGAAATGGCCAACCCCTCCAGGACCTCTGCCAAGAAAACCTACACGGAGTCATGAGGAGTTGGATATGACTGAGAAATAACTCAACAAACAAACTATAGGACACAAATGTAATGGAATATTATTGTTCTGTATGTTGTGATGAATTCAGAGAAACATGGAAAGACTTGGATGAACTGATGCAGACGGAAGCAAGTAGAACCAAGAAAACAATCTACACAATGACTGAAACAATGTAAATGAAAAGAACAGACAGCTACAAACAAGTTGAAAGTGAATACTGCAAAACCATAAAGAATAAGCTTGGCTTGAACGAAGAGATGCGACTAAAAAGCCTTACCCCCCCGTTCGCAAAGGTGAGAGGCCCACAAACATTGCACATTGCGTCCAGTGTTTGGACCAATTATGCTGATTTTCTCCTCTTCTTTTCCTTTTTTGTTTGAAAAAATACTATTTGTTACACGGGATGGCTCTCTGGGATGGGAAGGGATACGGGGGAAATCTTGGTAATAAAAAATTCATGAAGAAAAGCTTATTTTTTAAAAAAAGAAAATACATTTGTATGAGTTCACTGCTAAGGTCTCCCTCTCATGTCTTGTCATAGTCCAGAGACAATCCTGATTTCTCAAAAGCTGTGCCTCAGTCTCATCGGTCCTGCTAAGCTGTGAAGGTGTTCAAGTTGGGCATTTGGAAACCATGAGTCCTTGTCAAGGAACCTACCCTGATTAAGAGTGGGGAGACCACAACCACAGGTTTGACCACCACTTTTTTGGCCAAAGCAACTCTTGAAACTCTCTACAAAAGCAAATAACTGCCATCAAAGTCAATGCCCATCATTTGGGGAATGAATAAACAAACTGTGGTTTACAAATGTAACAGAATCTTTGTTGTTGTTCAGTTGTTATTCAGTCCTGTCCAACTCTCTGTGACTCCATTCTGGGGGTTTTCTTGGCAAAGACACTGGAATGATTTGACATTTCCTTCTCTAGCTCATTTTATAGATGAGGAAACTGAGGCAAACAAGGTTAAGTGACTTGTCCAGAGTCACACAGCTAGTATCTGAGGCCAGATTTGAACTCATGAAGATGAATCTTCCTGATCTGAAGCCCAATGTTCTATGCCTTATGGCACCACCTAGGTGCCCAACAGAATCTTACTGTACTACAAGAAACAATGACTATGAAGAATATACAGAAAAGTATAGGAAGATTTGGATAAACTGATGCAGAGTGTGATAAGCAGAACCTGGAAAACCATGGCTTCAATTAAGCAATCAAATCTGAATGCTGTGAAAGTATAATGACCAGAAAATTTGGAATTCAAGGGATTGTGGAACTGAATGCTGTAAACTGAAAGTAAATAAATTAATTTTTTTAAAAAAGAAAGTATAATGACCAGCTTAGGACCCAAAGAAGAAATATGGGAAATTACACTGTCTTCCTCTGCTTGTTTCCATGGGCATAGAACACTGCATAGATTAGAATGTCAGTTGTTTTTGGTTTTTTTTTTTTGATGTGTTGGTTGGTTTTGATAAACTTTTGTTCTGTATTATAAAGGATGATTCTCTGAAAGACCAAAAATGGAAAATGTAGGAGATATAAAAACAAAAGACAGCAATAAACATTTATTTTTCAAAAACAGATTGCCTGCTAAGACATAGAAGATCTGTATTAATGGAGGAAGAAGCTCTGAGGAAATTATGACTCTTTTGAAATGTTGACATCAGTAGTACTCTGTATGTCCTGGCTCAGTTTCTCTGGGGAGCAGGTAGTTGGAGGAGGCTATTATTTTTTCCCCTTCCATCTCATCTCATCTGCACACAAAGGCTGATTTAGAATGGGGGCTATTGCATTTGGTGGACTTTGTTGGTGCAAGGGACATAGGAAGAGGGTGGTGAAGCGGAAAGGAGAATGAGAAAGCCTAATGGGTAGGGTGTCTCAAATACAGCTTGGTGTGGGGCCATCTTGCCTCCCTTACCCTCGAGGGACCACATGAGAGAAAAGGGATCCAATCCCAGGTGAGTTCTCAGACATTCCTGGAGTGAGTAAAGTGTTCTCTGATTTCTGTTAAGTAAAGCTATTTATCTTCTGATCTGTCTCTCTAGGTATCTCTCCTCTCTCCATAGATAATGCGAGGTTGGGGGGGGGGGGCAGTGAGGGGAGTAAACCCAAGCAGCTACTAGCTGGTACTGGAAACACCAGGCTTCTCAGATCACATTTCTAAATATACCTGAAGTTACATCCCTGATTAGGAGTAGAAAAAAAATGCAAAAGCATAGGCAGGGGGAGAAAAGGGGCAAAGAATCATGGAACCATATTTGAGGTGACTGACACCGGAGAGATCATTTAATTTGCCTACCTTGCTTTACAGAGAGGGAAGCAGGGAAAGGAGAAAATTGCTCATACCCTTTGATACAGCAATACCACTGCTTGGCATATACTCCAAGGAAGTCCAAGACAGCTTGGAAGGTCCCATATAAAATATTCCTAATAGTACTTTTTGTGGTAACAACAACAACAAAGCTAGAGAGAAAATGAATGCCCATTGACTGCATGTAAGGGAATATTATTGTGCCAAAAGGGATAGAC
This sequence comes from Pseudochirops cupreus, assembly GCA_028627135.1. Classification (NCBI taxonomy): domain Eukaryota; kingdom Metazoa; phylum Chordata; class Mammalia; order Diprotodontia; family Pseudocheiridae; genus Pseudochirops; species Pseudochirops cupreus. Next base: position 10,896 of record JAQQSU010005122.1, on the reverse strand, counting down.
ACATTTGAGAAATTCAGAGAAACATGGAATGACTCATGTCAACTGATACCCAACGAAATAAACAGAACATTTTTTCATTGTATCTCTGGTGCCTGACATACAGTAGACATTTAATAAATGCTTGTTGAATGAGTATCTAACTTTCACTGGGCTCCCAATGCTGCTCCAAAAGCTTTCTCCTTCCCTCTTACCATCTCATTCACCACAGTGACTCCTCCAAAACTTTTCTTCTCTCAAGTTCCTACCTTGAGCCCCTATCATAGCAGGTACATAAGAGCATCCGATGAGACCTGTATCAATTCCCTTTTTCTCACTCCTCCAGTCTTCCTAGGTTCATCACCCATCACTTCCTTCTTCCCTTAAGTCACAGAAATGGAGGAGAAAGTGAGGCTGGTGACCTTGCACAGCCCTCCCTCACTTAAATCCAATTCACTTGCAAGTCATAGCATACTTCCCTGATGTCATGGTCCTCTTCCAGAATGAAGGACAAACAACAACCACAACCAGCCTTAATCATTGAATGGGTGTTGCTTCACTCAAAGTGAGAAAGCAGAAAGACCTTAGCTTTAAAAGACCAGGTCTCTCATTGCATCCTGGGCCATCTCCAGTCATCCTGATCTATATCCAGCCACTAGACCTAGAAGGCTCAGGAGGAGAAAGTGAGGCTGGTGACCTTGCACAGACCTCCCTTACTTAAAACCAATTAACCTGCAAGTCATGGCATCATCTTCCTGATGTCATGGTCCTTTTTAAGAATGAAGGACAAACTTCAGAAAAACCTGTAAAGACTTATATGAACTGATGCTGAATGAGGAGAGAAGAACCAGGAGAACATTGTATACAGTTACAGTGACATTGTGCAATAACTAACTTTGATAGACTTAGCTCTTCTCAGTAATGCAAGGTCCTAAGATGATTCCAAAATGTTCATGTTGAAAAAGGCTATCTACATCTAGAGAAAGAATTATGGGGTCTGAATGCATATTGAAGCAAACTATATGTTCTCTCTCTTTTTAGTTTAGTTTAGTTTCTTCTTTCTTGTGGTTCATTCCATTGATTATAATTCTTCTTTGTAACATGACTAATGTGAAAATTTGTTTAATATGAATGTATATGTGGAACCTATATCAGACTGCATGCCATCTTGGGGAAGGGAGAGGGGAGATAGGGGAAGAAAATGTAGAACTCAAAAGTTTGTGGAACTGAATGTTGTAAACTAAAAATAAATTAATTAATGTTAAAATAAAGAACAAAGGACAAACAAGTCACAGAAATAAAGGAAGAATAATCTCTACACCTTTGTCCTCACGTCCTCCTACTTCCACCAGGACCTCACTCTGGTGAGTCTTTCTTTCTTCTCTTTCTCTTACACATCAACCTGAGCCTTGAGGGAATCCAGAAAAGCCAGTAGGTAGAAAAGAAAGGGAGAACATTCCAGGTTTGGAGCATATCTGATGCAAAAGCCTGGAGATGGTAGATGGAGATGTATGCCCCAAGCTTTGTCTAGGCCCCCTTCTCTCTTCTCTCTCTACTCTGTTCCCATGTGTTACCCACTGCCTTCATGCTCGTAACTCCAAAATCTGTTTCCTCAGCCTTCACCTCCCCTGCAAGCTTCTGATCTTCTCTCCTATCAGACGTTTCTACCTGGCTGTCTCCCTGTGTCCTAAACACAACATGTGCCAAACCTAAGTCCTTCTTGACCTTCTGCCAGTGGGACCTCATTCACCCAGTGCCCAAACCTTGATCTTTTTGTTGACTCTTCCCTCTCCCTCTCCCCTTATATCAATTCAATTCAACCCTGGTGGGTATCGTTATGTCCTTCCTTTGCTCAGATGTTTCTCTGTGGGGTATATTTCAAACTCCTCTGTGTCACCTTCTGGTGCCACCCTGACTTACAACTTTTTCCCACACTCCTCCCTTCATAAAATCAAAGCTTTCCAGCTGGAGGTCATAGTGGAGGTCATTGGATCCAATCCTTTCTCTTCAGAGTTGAGGAAGTCGATCGCCAGGGAGACTAAGCTCTTTGCCCAAGACTCAAGGTCACATGGAGGTGGCCTGTGTAGCCCATATAGTCTACTCTCTGGCTAAACTGCACTGTTCCTCATGTGCTGTACTCATAATAAAATTTCCATTCTCCAGGCCCTTGCTCAGGCTGTTTCCTGTGCTAGAATTCCTCCATTCTGCCTGATAAATTCCTACCCTTTACATAAAACCCAATTCAAATGCCACTTCCTCCAGGAAGGCTTCCCTGATCCACTCATCCCATCCCATTAGGTAATTCAAAAACACTAAGTGAGAAGAGTTCTAGGGATATAAAGGTGAAAAATGGTGATCATCCCTTCTCTGGGGGAGTTTATAATCAGGGGACCCAATGTGCCTATAAATAACTGGAATACAGGGTAAAGTATCCCAGGGCGATGTTGAGAGCCTAGAACCAGAAGGAACCTCAAAAGCCATCCCATTCCCACCCACACCCCCATTTTACAGCTGAGAAACTGAGGCCCTGAGGTCAAGGGTCTTTGCTCAGTGTTACTCAGGGATAAAGCCCGAGAGTCAGGATTTGAACTGAGATCCCCTGGCTCCAGACCCCAGGGTTCTCTTCACTGAGCCAGGCTCCAGTCTTTCACCCAGAGAAGGGCCAGATGAAGCCTGTAGAGTCTCCCCATCGTGTCAGAGAATAACAGCATCTCCATCTACGCAGGAGATGATGAGACAGGGTTATACTTAGCCCCGGGGGCTGTCTCCCAGATAAACGTGGCTGGGGAGCTGGCAGCAAGCAGGAATACCTGGCAAGTTTACCAAGTTTATTTGACTTGCTGCGGGTGATCTCTCTGTATCCGAGACCCACGGAATTTGACTTTAATATTCTGGTTGCCATGGAAACCAGCTCCCCTGGTTCCTAGATGTCATTTTCCATCACACAGCTGTAGGAACTTTGGATTGACTTGGAAACTTTGGTAGTCAGGGTAACCTCCCTGCCCCCTCCCCACTCCAGCTTCCAGGGCACTGAAGACTGAAAGAGGCCCCTGGAAGAAGGCTGGTAGGGGTGGGGAGTGATCCTCCAACAACTCAAGCTAGTGACATGGTCATGAAACCATGGAACATTAGAGCTGAGTCTAGTGTCGGAGGACCCTGGTTCAAATCCCTCCAAGTGACTTATTTTCTCTGGGCCTTAGTTTCCTACTCTGTAAAATGGAGGGGTTTGGACTAGATAATCTCTCAGACCTTTCCCAGCTCTAAATTTAGTGCCTATGTAATCAAGCCAGGACCAAGCTGGGCCTCAGCTTCCTCTCTTATAAAATGAGATTAGACTCGATAGACTCTGAGGGCCTTTCTGGGTCTAGGTCTGGGATTAAATGACCCCTTTTAAATGGTCCAAGCTGCAGAAAGACCTCATCACAGTTCTGATCCCTACTCTGCATGCCCACACACCATCGCCCTCAGTGGGGTTTGGGAAGTCAAATGAAACAAACTCCAAGGGTTTGTTTATTCATTAGGACTTTAGTCCTGGCCCTGCTGGGACATGAAACGTGGGTGTAAGAGGCCCAGGGCTAAAGCTTCCCTGAGAGGAGGCAGCAAGACCTCCACTCATGTGCGAAGGCTGGCGATTTGTTGGTGCGTTTTATTTTGTGTTATTTTCTTCAAATCAGCAAAGTCACTGGGTTGTGGGGAAATGTTATGTCTTCCTTGGAGGCCCCAAGTTTCTGGTAAGAGCAGCCCACTCAGTACATCACAGAATCTTAGGATTTTAGGATCCTAGAGAAAAGCAACATCCTTACAGAGGAAAGAGCACTGACTTTGAAATCCAAATTCTACCTTTGTCCCTTACTATTTGTGGGACCTTGGACAACTCCTCTGAGCCTTAGTTTCCTTGATTTGTAAAATGAAGAATGTGGGACTAGTTGACATTGAAGGTCCCTTTCAGGTCTGAATCCTATGATTCTTAGAATCGGGCAATCTAAGAATTTTGCATCATGGAAATCCATGCGAGGGAGGGAATATGGGGGGCAGGAAACATGTGGAACCTGGACCTTATGTAGAGCAGCTTCCTGGAACCATTAGAAGAGCAGCCCTCCCCCTCAGCCCCCCATTCTGCTTGGCTCCTCCATATCTTTCCACTCGGGTGGTTTCTTGGCAGTGGGTGCCTGGGGACCTTCATCCTGACAGCTCTGGGGTGATCTGACTCAGGACAAGAGAGTCTCTGGGCTTTAACCAACATTGGGCATGGGCTGGCCAGTACCTGACTTCATTACCAATGGTCAAATGCATCATCCACCATCTCCCGCCTCATATCTCCTCAGCACATTTATCCCTATGGGGAACCCAGCTGCCCTAGGCTTCCGGGCTATCTCCCCCTCTGAACCCCACATTCTACCTGACAGAGTAGAAATGAGCTCATTCACATGGAGTAGGCAACCTCTCTTAATTAGTTAGTGACTAGCAGCAGCTCAGTGAGCTAAGGGTCAATGGACCACAGAGCATTGAAGACCTGGGTGACCTCTGCCACTTGGCTGTGTGACCCTGAGAAAATTAGTTAACATCTTAGAGCCTCAGCTGTTTCATTGGTAAAATGATAAGAATAAACAACAATAATGCTGTTGTTCAATCTTGTCTGATTCTTCATGACCCCATTTGGGATTTTCTTGGCAGAGATAGCAGCGTGGTTTGCCATTTCCTTCTCTAGCTCATTTTACAGATAAGGAAACTGAGGCAAATGGGGTTAAGTGACTTGCCCAGGGCCACACAGCTCATAAGCAGATGAGACAGGATTTGAACTCAGAACTTCCCAAGTCTAGCGCTCTTTATGTTGTAACACTTGACCTTCTCAATAATGCTAAAAAGCACTGAACTCAGACGAAATGCAGTAAACAGTCTTGGCTCTAAAGAAGAGAGGGTGTCACTTTCTTCCCTTTACTCAGTAGAGAGGTGAGTGGCTGTGGGTACAGGATGCAGCATACGCCGTCAAGCTTAGCTGCTCCATTAATCAGCTTTACTTAACTGTTTTTCTTTGTTACAAGGGATGATTCAATAGAGATGGGGGTGAGGGGTGGGGGGTGGAAGATAGCACTGTGAAAGTTATTATTACCTTTCCCTGAACCTTTTCCTCTTTGATACAGGATTAGTTTTAAAGAAAAGAAACAAAACACCCATGGAGAAATTGTAGGCATCAGCCACAGACCACACGGAGGAAATATTTGAGGACAAAGGCAGCTTCCTCCAGTAGCAAAACCAAACGCACAAAAGGCCTCCCCAAAACCCCTGGGGATTTAGAAAGCCCAGACCGAGGGATGCCTTACAGAGATGGTCTGAGTGTACTAATGGTACAAAAGAGAAAGCCAGTCCTGGGACGCCAGCAGGCTGGCTGTGTAGACCCAATAATGAGTGCTGGACCTACGCGGGCTCCGCGGCTTACAGAGCACATTCCCCACATGGAGCAGCGCTACTCACAGCAGGCCTGTGAGGTGGACCTTCTAAGAGGGCTTCTTAACTGGGGTCTTACTTTCAAAATACACATAGATTTTAAATAGCTGTATTTTTCTTAAAAGATATTTCAATATAGTTTTCCTTTGTAATCTTAGGTGATTTATATGTTTAAAAACATTATTCTGAGAAGGGGTAAAACTGGGATCTATAAACTTGCTTTTCGAAAATTCTATATTTTAATAACTATACCAGTATTGTTTCTTTTGTAATGCTTTGTAATTTATTCCATATGTTTAAGAATATTAATCTAAGAAGGGGGTCGTGGACTGCCAGAGGAGTCCAGGACACACACACATACACATACACACACACACACACACGTACACGCACACACACACAAAGACTAAGAACCCCTGCCTTACATGGGGGTGATTATTGCTCTCATTTTTCAGGTGAGAAAACTGAGATTTGGGTATTTGTAGAACCTATATTGGATTGCTTACCACTATGGAGGGGGAGGGAGGAGAAGAGAGAGGGGGAGAAAATTTGGAACTCAAGGGACTGTGGAGCTGAATGTTGTAAACTAAAAGTAAGTAAATGAATTTAAAAAAAAAAAGGAAAGAAAACTGAGACTCAGAGAAAAGTGATTTATAAATACACACATACATGTCGGGATTTGAACCCAGGGCTTCTGACTCTGTCCATGTCTAAGACCACTTTCTACTATGCTATGCTGCCTGACTATTGGATGTTGGCTTTTAAAATGTGATTGTGTCAGTGGTCAACATGGGTCCTAGAAGAAGAACGTGGAGATCTAGGGCCAAACAATCAGCCGGGGTATTTTAAGCACCTTCTCTGTGCCAGGTGCCAGGGAGGCAAAGAAAAAAAAGACACCATCCTCTCTGCCCTCTAGAAGCTTCCAATCTAGTTGGAGGGAGGGGCGGCAGGACAGACAAGTCCATATGTAGGTACATACAACTGTATACAGAATAGGCAGGAGGTTATGGATGGGGGTGGGGTGGGGGGAGGGAGCCTGAAAAGCCTCAGGGCAGAGTCTCAGGGGATGCCGGGGATTGTAAAAGGGGCAGGTGAGGAAAGCGAGAGCTTAGAAACTCTGACAAAACACCTGAAAGCAGGGAAAGGAAAGAAGAGGGGTCCTCAGGGTGAAAAGATGTAAGACTTTGGTGGGGTTTTTTTAAATAAATGTTAATATCTTTGGCTTTTATATCATTTTTAATTCCAAATATATCCCTCTCTCCTCCTCTAACCAGAAGAACATCCCTGGGAACAGAAAAAAAAAGTTAAAAGGAGAAAAAGGCAATTCAGAAAAGTCAACCAAGCTATCAACAGAGATGGAGAATTTTCAGAAGCAAGAGTTGTGAGTACAAGAGAGAGACAGAGAGTCTAACCAACTGCCTTCTATCCTTGAATAAATTTCTGCCCTGGGGCCAATGGATCACCTCTGTGAACCACTATTTCAGGATAAAATGGATATATGGATGAATATCCTAATATAGGTCAGGATTAGAAAGAGAGAGAGAGAGAGAGAGAGAGAGAGGAGGAGGAGGGAGGAAAGGAAGGGAAGTAAGGGAGAAAGGAAAGAGAGAAAAGGAAAGAAAAAGAAAGAAAGAAAGAAAGAAGGGAGGGAGGGAGGAAGGGAGGGAGGGAAGGAAGGAAGGAAGGAAGGAAGGAAGGAAGGAAGGAAGGAAGGAAGGAAGGAAGGAGGAGAGGAAGGAAGGAGGGAAGGAAGGAAGGAAGGAAGGAAGGAGGGAAGGATGAACAAACAAATTAATAACTCACATTTTAGGGCACAGTTTGTTAAAGTGTTTCTTTCACAACAATCCTGTAAATTCAGATCTGCAATCATTATTATTACCACCATTTTGCAGAGAAGAAAACTGAAGCCCATGCAGAGGAAGTGACTGGCCCACAACAAAACAGCTGATAGATGTCAGAACTGGGCTGGACCCACAGGTCTCCTGGCTCCACTAGTGGGAAGTTACCCAGGCTCCGGGGTCTTCTGTCAGGGATTATCCTTCATCGCCCTCTTGTCTGGGCTTCCTTACAGCTCCAGCAGTCTCTGAGTCTCTCATTCTATTTAGTATAACAATAATTAATAATAAAAATAATAGCTAGCATTTATATACTAAATAATTTTATAATAGTAACAAATATTATCTCATTTTATCCTCAAACAATCTTGGGATATAGGTATTATTATTATCCCCACTTTATAAATAAGGAAACCGAGGCAGACAATAATACACATTTATATATATAGCATTTGGGGTTTTGCAGAGTGCTTTACCATCTGTTTTCTCACTGGATAAAATCTCTGAGCAGACCCTGGACCTGGCAGACATAGGCAGCAAGTCCAACTCATCACTGTCAACCCTCTACCCATCTGTGAGAACCAGACCTTTGTCGTGAAGGAAAAACTTGCCCTTTTTCTGGGCGCATCTGTCACTAGCCAGGGTAGAGGGAAGGATCCTGGGCTCACTGAGGGATGCAAGGCTACGTGCCTCTAACGTACCGAGTGTGCGTCCAAAACTCCAGCCAAACCATATTCAAGTGGTTTAGAATGCTGGCTGAGCCTGCTTTACTGCTGGGTAGTCAAGAGAGGTTCAAATCCAGGCTTTGTCGCTTCCTAGCCGAGTGAGTCTGGGTAAGTCACTTCCCCCCAACCCTCATTGAACCTCGGTTTCTTCATCTGCAGAATGTCAGTTGTAACACTTGTGCAAACTCCCTTCCAGATTCCCTGGGACGGGCAACAAGGGGATATATACAAAAGGGTTTTGTAATTGTAAATGGCTATAAACGTGAACTCCTCTTATGAACATCCCTGACATCATGATTTTTATCCTGGATTTCTCCCATTTTCGTTTAGTCATCCCAGTTGATTTCCTGAGAAAATGAGCTCATGCAGCTGAATCACAAGCTGAACTGCAATACACAAATTCATAGAATGCCAGCGTTGATGAGGGAGGGCAGTGGTCCTCAGAGACAATCTAGTTCAATCCAGCCTTTTTACAGATGGAGAAACTGAGGCACAGAACTGGAAAGTCTTGCTGAAGGTAACCCAAGTGTTTAGTGCTATGCCTTCCAGCAATGCCAGTCTAATGATGGGGGCACTTCTGCAAGATGATTTGAAGGCCCCCAAGAAGATTCCTTAACCAACACCCCCTGTCACTCATTATTGTGCTTAAAGTATTTCTCAGAAACTCAGTTCACATGAAGTCAGAAGTCATAGCTTCAAGCCTTGACTGAGACTTACTAGCTATGTGACTTTGCCAAATTAATTTCTCTCTCAATCTCATTTGTCTCCTGAGGTCTCTCCCTGGCTACTGGTCCCTCCCATAGGTGTGCAGTCCAATCACTGGAGTCAGTGCTTAATAAATGCTTTTAATAAATGCTTTTTCATCCATCCATCCATTCATCCATTATCCATCCTTCCATCCATCCATCCATTCTTTTATTCATTTTCACTGGCTGGAAACCTGCCAGTCAGACTGCCAGCTGACTCCTTTGGTGCTACCTAGGATCATGGTTTTCCCTTGCCCTAGTGCTAAGGAAGCAGTGACTCACATGCCCTACCCATGCATTTTTCTTATCTCTGATGGCTCAGTGCCCACTGATAGATGGGGTGACATGAGGAGCCGATTTGGCTCTCAGCAACCTAGCTGCCAATATCCTGGCAGTTTCATATGACTAGAAGCAAAAAGATTGGCTTTCAGTCCCACACTTGGAAGTGTGAATTTTCTAATGGCCAGTCCAAAGACTGGAGAGCTCCTCTTTAGGTGGAGGCTGCTGTACTCATAATTCTTCTGTCTTTTCTTCCTCCACCTCCTCCTCCTCTTCCTAACCAACTGCCTTCTATCCCTGAATAAATTTCTGTTCTGGGGTCCATGGACCCCTGATTGGTGACTACCTCTCTATATCACTTTTTCAGGAAAAACCACACTTTACTTCACTCTCATTCTCAAATTCTCTTTTTTTCTCCACCCCACCTCCTCTACCTAGTTCTGAAACTAGGAACCATCATCAAATCAACTCTGCCGTTGTTCCTAGATGGGGCATATCAATCTGCTACTGGCCTCCTCCAGCCTCCTCACCATCTTGAGGGCAAAGCGCCCTTCCCTGCATCATTCCCTTTTCTTTGCTATTTCCCATATTAAGATATCTCCCTCTAAGGAGCTCATGTACAGTAAAGACAGTTTTTGTCTTATGAATTTGCATTCCTGTTGATCAATACTTGGCAAATAATAGGCCCTTAATAAATGTTTTTTCATTCATTTATTCATTCTTTCAGACATGCTGGGAAAGCTGCTCTACACTTCAAAAATAAAAATCCTTCTTTCTCCCAGAACTATGCTTGAAATTTTACTATTAGGGCTTTTATTCCTTTGCTTTAAGATTTGATGCACTGAGGAACTGAGATCAAATCACACCTTACACATTAGCTACCTATGTGATCTTGAGCAAATCTTTTAACTTCCTTGGGCTTTCATTATCACATCTGAGGAAAACTGAGCATGACTGCAGGCAGATGGGAAGAAACCATTGGAGAGGGCAGAAGGAGATTTCTTCTAGATGTAGTTCTAAGTCCTTAATTCCTAACCTATGAAAGTGCATGAGAGAAAGGATGATTTCTAGGGCAAGGTCCTAGATGATGTCTAAGGGAACCAGATCAAAGCCACAGGTAGGAGAAAGATTTGGAATAGTCTCTGTGGGAAACGAGATGGGGGGCCATCACCAATAGCACTGTAGGTGAAGTCACTCTGACTTTGCGGCTTTCTCCAGAGATGTTCAGCATCTTTGGAGGAGAAATGGAGAAATCAGATGGAAGAAGTTATTGAGAGATGCCATGTGGGAAGGCTAATGATGGAAGAAAATCAAGGCAGCAACAGATTACAGAAGGGTGGCTAAAACATTCCAGTGAAAGGAAAACTGAGGCCCAGAGAGATTTACTTAGGATTTCTCTAAAATCTGTTTCTGAATTATAAGGTGACCTGTAAATTCATAATCCTCTATAATAAGAAGCAGATACAATATCCCCATTCTACAGAAGAAGAAAACTGATACAGAGAACACAGAATCTTTGTACATTAAAACAGATCAGGTGACTTGTGCAGAAGCCACAATATATGTGGTCAGTAGTTAGATTTTGGTTGCCAATGGGAAGCAGAGCAAAGGTCACCAGCTCCAATTGACCTTTTTAAAAAAAAATTAATGTATTTATTTTCTTGTTTACATCACTCATTTCCACGAGATTTTGAGTTACAAATTTTCTCCCCATCTTTCCCCTACCCACCACCTCAAAACAGCCATCCCACTTTATAACCCCTCCCCCAATCTGCTCTCTCCTATGTCCTCCCCCTCACCCCTCTGAATTTCTGGTAAGGCAGGATGGATCTCCCTACCACAGTGCCTGTGTATCTTAATTCCCAGTTGGATATAGTTAACAATAATAAT
>JAQQSU010005121.1:0-13891 GCA_028627135.1 Pseudochirops cupreus | reverse complement strand
GCTCAAATTTATTTTTTGGCTTTTAAGGACGAAATTCTTGGGGAGCTTGGAGAAGTTACTGCTTACTTTCCGCCATCTTAGCTCTGCCTCCTAATTAACAAATTGATTATTAATTACCCAGGGTTCTTCATCACATAGCTCTGCCTTCTAGATACATTAAGAGTTAAGTAGACTTTTGTGGTATGATCTGGGAATTGAGCCTCCATTTAATAAAAATAATAATAATACCTCATACATTTGTACAGAACCTTATGGGTTCCAGAGTACTTTCATTCCAACAACCTTATGAGGTAGGTGGTAACTAGGGATTGGCCCTGTGATTTCATTGGTATAGGGAATTTCTGGATGAAGAAACTCACTCTGCTGATGCAGACCAGCCCCTTCTATTGTCTCAGAGTGTTGAGAGATCTCCAGGTTTTCAGATAATCTCTACATCCTAACTAATCTAACTTAAGCCCAGAGCATTGAGGGGACTTGCTCAGGGTCATATTGACTGGTATGTATCAGGGGAGGGACTTTGAACCCAGATTTTCCTGACTCCAAGTTTAGTTCCCACATTGCTCATACAATATCATTTGTACGGGAAGCATTATTTCAAGTCCAAGCTACCAGCTTTGCATTGAATTCTTGATACATAATCAGACTGTCTATATTCATTAAAATGTTAAATGAATGGCCAGTATTTGGGAAGAAAGCAGGTGTGTCTTATTTTATGGAACATCTGTTCATCATTAACATGATCATTAATTTTGTTTCTACTTCTCATGAGATGGATAAAGAAAGGAGCCATAGAAATCTGTGTTTAAGAATGACATAACGAGTGACCAGGCACCTTTTAAAAACAATTTTCAAAACAAATGTTATTTCTCAATTTTCAGGGTGCCAGTGTGACATTGGGGGATCTGTCAACTTTATGTGCAGTGACCTTTCAGGAGCCTGCCAATGTAGGGAACATATCGTGGGTCAGTCATGCCAACAGTGAGTCTTACTCTAAGGCTTATTTTGTGATTTCTGTTAATGTTCACAGTATCTTAGCAGCTAGGAAGACATTAGAAGTAATCTAGATGAGAAATAATCTAAGTTATAATTTTTTAAATGAGATATAAACTGGTTGGGGTTGGGATTTGAACTTGTGCTCTTTCTGGTCTAGAATTGAGGTAAAGTGAGAAGTTGTTCTGAGTTTACATGGGGATACATTGTAAACTGATGTTGGAAGACAAGCTTAGAAACTTTGAGAGCTTCTGCACCTCAAACACATTTCCCTCCAATTAACCCAGACCAACTTCACTGGTAAGTCATCAGGGATCAGAAATGACTAAATAATCATAGGAGCATCAATTTAGAGCAGCAAGAAACATCAGTGGCCATCTCATCCGATCTCTTCACGTGAGGAAGCTGAGGCCCAGAGTGTTTCATTGACTTGCCCATGGTCTCAGGTAGAGTTCAGAGGTGAGATCTGAACTCAAATTCTCCCACCTCTCACTTTCTTCTGTCCCCCAAATGTTGGCCTCATAATTTTAGCCTAAGGAGATTTAGAAGTGGAGTTAAATTAGATTTAGAAGCACCATGGGGCTGACCTTGCACACTTTGACGTCCCATAGGCTTCTCACTGTATCAACAGCCAACCCTGTGAAAAAGGAGTCCCACTAAAGTGCTTTGCAGAGTGATCTATTAGAAGAGCTGTGGAGGAGGAACCAAGAGCCTCCTTGTCCAAGTTTCAGCCCGGCCAATTATCTACCAGCTTGTGGGACTTAGACAAGTGATTTTACCCGTCTGGTCTTCAGCTACCTCATCTGTAAAAAGAGGGGCCTGGACCATATGATCCCTTACAGCTCTAATGGCCTGTGTGCAAGTGGTCTCAAAGGCCAAAGGGCAATAACTGGGGGTCCACCAACTTGGAGCACTGTCATTCCTGACATCCCTTTATCCCGATGGACGTAAAAACTTTGAAAATGTCCCTGGCAATGATCTCTTCCACACTTAAGAATTAAAATGAGTAATTCTTCAATGGTGGTGGGTACGGAAATTATGCTGTTGCTTATCCTCTTTACAATTCCTATAACGTTAGTCAGTCTGTCTAGTCAACAAAGATTCATTAAGTGCCTACTCTGTGCCAGGCGAGGCAGCTAGATGACCCAGTGGCTAGAGCACTGAGCCTGAAGTTAGGAAGACCTGAGTTCAGATTTGGCCTCAGCTAACTTGCTATCTCTATGACCCCGGGCAAGTCACTTAACTTTGGTTTGCCTTAATCCGTTGGAGAAGGAAATGGCAAACTACCCCAGTATCTTTACCAAGAAGACCCTGTGGCTAGTATGGCCCACACAGTCATGAAGTGTCAGACACAGCTGAATGACTCCATAACAACAACAAAACATTCCTGGCTCTGTGAAAAGCACCGGGGATACAAAAAGAGGCAAAAAATCATCCCTGAAGACTTGAATTCAAATCTGGCTTCAGGCCTCTCTGCCAGTCTCAGCTTCCTCATTTATAAAGTGGGGATAATAATGGTACCCATGAGCTGTTGTGGGGATTAAGTGGCCTGATATTTGTAAAGCTCTTTGCAAATCTGAGGTGCTATAGAAACACTGCCAGTTATGCTCTTCTTCATGTTCTGAAATTCTACAATATGCAGAATGTTCGATAAGTTGCATACTGTCTTTAAAATCCCTGTGGCATTAGTTAAAAGTTACAACAATTTCAAATACATGTGCTACCATCCTTGGTTACCTATCAGTGTTATTACTAAAAAATTGTTTTAGGTCTGTCTAAAGGGCGGATTAACTACTACTGGCGTGGAGTACCACCACATTGTAATAAGTCCCTGACTGTGATTCAACTCTTCAGGAAAATACTTTAATTTTGAAAGAAAAAAAGAACCAAAAGAAAAGAAATCCTTGCCAGGTTTTTAAATAGGCATTTCTAATTGGAAATCTCTGCTGGTCAATTTAATGCGTTACTGTTATGTGAACAAGAATAATTCTGCTAAGCTTAAGAAAACACATACACACGCACATCTTGCTACAGAGAGATTACTTCATTTACCACTTAAACTTTGGGGAAATACATAGCATAGCAAAGCAACCTTTAGAATAAAAGTACGCAAATTTTACAGACACATTTTTTTCAGTCTATATCAGTTTCATTGCATTAGATTTTAATTTTATTTTAAATAGTATTACATAAAATGATATTTTAAAATATGCTTGCTTCACTCACCTCTGAAACTGCATTTGGCACAAGTCAATTTAATCCTATAACACAATGACATATAATCAAAGTAACAAAGAATCTGCCTAAAAACATTTTCAGTGTAAATTTCAGAAAGGAGAATGGCAAGAAAACATAATTGTTACATAGTGTATTAATCTGATAGGTCATATCTTTAAAGGAAAATAACTTAACCTTAAATTACTTGGTTATTGATAACCCTTAGAATATATTAAAGGAAAGAGATACCTGTAGCCCACACAAAAATAATTTACCTGTTGCAGTTCCTCAGGCCTCCACTAAAGACTAATTCTGATGCCACATCATAGCATAGAGGTGACTATGATCTCTGGAGGGTATGTCAATGGAATTCAATCTCTGGTAGGTCCTAGCAAACTGAATAGAGTTGTTGTTGGTAGTGGTCCATAAAGCTACCAATTGAATGTCTGTAGTCCCAGGACCAGGCTAGCTAAGGTTAGAGAGGCTCTGCATCAAACGGTTGGCTATCAAGTGATATATTTGGAGGGCCCCAGCAGCCCTGGAAACCATCTACTACTGTGTAGAAGGGAGTACAATCTATTCTAGGTATATCAGATACCTGGGGCACAGTACCCAAAAGGTTATGTTTATATGCTTATGTAAAAAGAAAGCAATCTGATATAAAGAAGAAAAAAAGAATGAGAACCATTACCCTTGTTTCCTTTGATTGGACTATATAACTCCATGCAAGGTTTCTTAGCAGTAGCCACTGGAATAAAAGGACAGAGGATGGGAATAGGATAGCTTGTGCTATAAGTGATAAGGAACAAGATATGCAATCCTTCAAAGAGCCTAATTAGCTGCATCTATGTTTATTTTTAATTTTTCAAAGGCCGGAAGACAATTATTATTTCCCTGATTTACATCACATGAAGTTTGAAATTGAAGATGGCATGACGCCTAATGGAAGAGAGATTCGATTTGGCTTCAATCCTGCAGAGTTTCCTAATTTCAGTTGGCGAGGTTATGCACAGATGACCCCGGTACAGGTAAGCCCATTGACAACAGATAGCTAGATGAAAGAGCCAACTTCATCAGTGACAATGGAGATGAGATGAGAGAGTGTATGTAGAATGCTTCACAAACCTTCAAGTGTCCTGGAAATATCTCTTACAATAACTATGACTGTGTTTTTAGTTATCTTCTTAATTCCTCACCCGGAGCACTAATACTCATGGTTTAGTAGAGCTAACCTGCCATAGGCATTATTCTGCCTTCTAGTTCAAAAGAACAGGAAACACCAAAGAGAATGTTTGTGTATTAATTAAATTAAATTAAATTGTGTATTAATTAATTATGTATGTGATGATGTCACAATACATTTGACCCTTATTGGTCACCAGTAAAGACAGAAGAGGAGGGGCTAAAGAAAGGGTGACTCCTTTTGGAAGAGTCCTTTTGAGAGGCAAAAGGACTCCTTTTGAGAGGCAAGAGATTAAAAAAAACTAAACAAAGTATCATCAGTGGAATAAATCGAGTTACTGTAACCCAAGAGAAATAGGAAAAAGGGCCAACTCGGGGAAATAGCAATTTACTGATCACTCTGTATTTATGAGCACCCTATTTAAATATTGAAGATTATGTTTGCTCCTTCAGAAATGTTTTTTCAGACTTGCCTATTTTGTTGAAGACTGTGGGGAATAGAAATTGTACGTTACTGTGGAGTATTAGGGGTAAAGTTACATTATCCATGATTATGTTTCATTCTCTCTAATTTTGTTCTCATTTCTCTTCCATTTTTCTCATTCTCAAAATTTTATATTTAGAACACACAATAGCTAAGAAAATAAGGGAATGACATACCACAAGGAAAGTTTCTGGTTTCTTGATCTCTTTTCTCTATTTCTTATTTAAATTATGTTTCTTAATTGATTTCAACTAGAAATCAAAAGATTCAGACACTTATGGACACTTATGTCATCATTGTATGCCCGGTTGGGAGGATGTTGTCATTGAAAAATATTGAACAATTGACCTTCTGTCTAGCCTGAAGGCTATTGGGTGACTGGAAATATCCCTTCTTCTCTTTTTCTAATCCAGTTTCTATCATGCTTTCATAATGAAAAGGAAAGAATGACATTATTTTGATGTCATAATGGTTTTGTGGGTATCTGAGTGTGTGTATTGTTATTGTTGCTCTTGCTGAACTCAAGTGGGAGATGCTTTTTAATTTAAAAAAATTCTCATTTTTTCTATCTCCAACAAGCTACTCTTCTTTAATGATTTCATTTTCCTATTTATGTCTTTCAAATTATGTTCTTCTCCATTAAAATAAAATCACATTGATAATGTTGATGATGCTTTTGCTTATGGTGATCTCAGTGATTCCCATGATCTCTTTGCCATTTCATATGGGCCATCAAACCACTACTAGAAATCACTGACTCAGATGCTCAATGTTTCCTGGTTTTCAGCTGCTACCACCAAAATTAAGTGTCTCCCAGTATCTCACCTTCTTCTATTCTTCTCCATCATTTTATTTCTAACTCTGACCCCACTTTTTTGTATGAGTTTTCAATCAGTTTTATTGACCACCTCCTGTGTAATTAGCGCTTATCCTCAGATTTCTTCCTCACTTTCTTTTTCTGAATTTTTTCTCCATAGTTTGCATTTACCACCTCACACTTGATTTCGTATTGGGATAAGCAAGAGAACATTTGTTCCTTATTTGTTTTTAGCATTTTATGAGCTTATTTTCATGGGTTACCTCTGACTTGGTGTCTCCCATTCATACGTTAAGCTCACTCAAGATTCCTTGATAAATATAATCGTTGAGTCAACAAGCATTTTTAAGTCCTACTGGGAATACAGTAGAGGTATTTAATGGCACTGGGAATACAGTAGAGGTATTTAATGGCACTGGGAATACAGTAGGGATATTTAATGGCACTGGGAATGCAGTAGGGATATTTAATGGCACTGGGAATACAGTAGGGATATTTAATGGCACTGGGAATGCAGTAGGGATATTTAATGGCACTGGGAATACAAACACAAGGAAAAAGAAAGTGTTTTTCCCTCAAGAGGCTTATATTCTAATCAGGAAGACAACACATAAAAGGAAGCTGAATGGGGGAGAGAGGAGAAGAAAAAGCTCATTTTAGGGGGGTTGATGGAGAATGTCAAGAGGCATGCCACCTGGTGGGAAAGCACAGAGATAACCTTATCCAATGATTCTCTGTGTGCCATCATCAAGCAAGGCAAAAAACTGTGCTTGCGTGGAATCAATGGGAAAGGGATTGCCAAGAGATATTAAGGCTCTCCAGGTACTTCCCCTTTGTGGATGACATTGTATTGACTGCATCAAGTCCAGGAATACTACTGGAACTCCTTAATGAGATACCATGTGGAAGAAAAAAATAAAATTTAAAATACTATATGTCATAGGCACATCTCTGGGGGGAGGGAGGGAGGGAGAGAGAGAGAGAGAGAGAGAATGAAAATCTAAAGGGACAGAAACTAATCCTGCTTTGAAAATTTCTCTGCCCAAGACTTTTTCGGGTTAGCATCTATAAGGTTCAAAAACACAGTTCAGTAATCGAAGTCAAGCAGAAGTGCTAAACTTAGGTAGTGGTGTTTGATTCATCAAACAACTATTAGTAACTTCCTTTTCATGCCCCCTTGGAGAATCTTGGTTCTGAAACCATTCAATCCCTATTTAAGTACTCCTTCCAAGAACTCATCTTTCTACCTAGTCAAAAAGTGAACTCAATTAATTAAATTAATCAAGGTGCTCCTCTTAGTCTGATCATTTCCTTAATTTTGGGGAGCCTAATGAGACCTCTCCTTTTAGAAACTGGTGCAGGGGTAGGGAACCTGCAGCCTCAAGGCCCTCTAGGTCCTCAGGTGTAACCCTTTGATTGAATTCAAACTTCACAGAACAAATCCCCTTAATGAAAGGATTTGTTCTGTAGAACTTGGACTCAATCAAAAGGCCACCCCTTTACTTAGACCCCCTGTAAGAATGATGTGAAAAGATTTCAGTGCAAGACACTGCGAATTAATAGTTAAAGAGAGACTGATAAGGTTTCTCACTTAGATGAGACCAGCAACTTCAGACTAAAGCACTTTTCATCATCAACATCAAAGTTCGCATTTATGATGCTCTTTAAGGTCTGAAAAGCACTTTTACAAAGGTTATCTCATTTGATCTTCCCAACAGCTTTGGGAAATAGGTACTATTATTATCCTAATTTATAGGAAACTGAGGCAGGCAAATATTAGGGGTCTCATTCAGGGTTCCATAACTAGTAAATACTTGAAATCAAATTTGAATTCAGGGTTTCCTAACTCCAGGTCCAGAACTCTAGCTACTGTACCACCCCCTAAAAAAAACTTATCGAGGTCTGTTTGAGGAATTCAGCTCTCTAGAAGTACTTGCATAGATGCTGCAGATGTCTTGTTTCTTTGAAAGATCCACGGTCTTGTTGATTTGGCTACTGTCGTCACTGGAATGGGGCAGCTGGGTGGTACAATGAATAGAGTGCCAGTCAGGAAAACGTCAGTTCAGACCCATTCTCAGACACTTACTAGATGTGTGACCCTGGACAAGTCACTTAACTTGTTTGCCTCAGTTTCCTCATCTGTAAATGAGCTCAAGGAAGGAATGGTGAACCACTCTGGTATCTTTGCCAAGAAACCCCCAAATGGGGTCACAAAGAGTCAGACATGACTGAAAAATGACTGAACGACAACTATGTGCCTTCATAACATGACCGTCCTGTCTCCTGCCTGGTCACACATTTCCTTGACATTTTTTTACCCCAACTTTTATGGGCAAGTCATTGTTGCTAATATACTGCAGCCTGCTTACCTCGACATTCATCTGCCCGTTGTTTTGGATTCATTTCAGAAAAATTTACCCCCATTTTACTCAGCTTGGTGGCACAGGGAATAGAATGATAAGCCTGTAATCAGGAAGATCTGAGTTCAAATTCAGCCTCAGACACTTACTTGCTTGTGTGACCCTGGGCAAGTCACTTAATCTCTCTCAATTTTCTTAACTACCAAATGGGGATAATAACAGTACCTACCTTGCAGAGTTGTCATGAGATTGGTTTTAACATGTTTTACAGTTAGGTTTTAATTTTACAAATTTAGATTTTAAATATTTTTTCATATTTTTACAAACTTAAAAATTCATTATTTACAAATGATATTTGTAAAATGCTCAGCACAGTGCTTGGTATACAGTAGGTACTATATAAATGCTTATGTCCTTTCCCTCCTCCCTCTTTTTCTGAGACTGTGGTCTTCTATGATTTGCAGTGTGCCTCAGTTTTCTCATCTATAAGAAGGGGATAAATAATAGTACCCACTTCATAGGGTTGAGACAATATTTGTAAAGCACTCTGCAAAAATTAAACTGCTATATAAATGCTGGGTAGAAGCAAAATTATGAAATGTGTTATTCATCTGAGAGCTCTCCTGCCTCCCTCGCTCTGCCCCTTCTATTGTCTCAGTGCTCTGTTAGTGGCAAGTCACTCCAGTGTCTTTGCCAAGAAAACTCCAAATGGGGTCACAAAGACTCAGACATGATTGAAATGATTCAATAACAACAACAACAAAACATATGTGTGTTTGTGTTGCTTTTCCATTCAGTATCAATGATATTATTCAAAGGCATCTTTTATTCTCCAAGTCACCCAAAATAATGATTCTCATTGTCCCAGGGGCCACATGTATCCTTTGGGGTTGGTGCATCCTTCCTGTGACATGTTGGGACCTGGAGTTTTGGTTCAACTTCTCTAGCTTGTATAGGCTGTTCCTTAAGGATTAAAAAGCTTGGCAGGGCTCTCTGTAAGCTTAATGGGTCCATTGTCTGAGCACCTGCAGCACCAAAATGAATATATTTCATTTCTCATCAGGTGTGGTTGGTATCCATAGGTACCTTTGATGGAAGAGAAAGATAATTCTCTTCACAGTTAAATGAATGAGGGTCCTACTCAGATACCACATCACCAGAAAGGGGGTGACCCTGGGTTCTCAGAAGCTATGCCAAAAGGCTCTGAAAGATTCTGCCAATCTGGAAAGTGCTGGAATATGCCTGTTGACAGACTGAATCTGCCCTCCAAGCACCAACCTCTCAGAGATGTTCATTACCAGAGTGTTGGTCTCTAGGTGATGGATTATTTCTTAGGCCACAGTAACTCATGAAACTGTCTGCTAAAGTCTGAGGGAGTTTCGGTCTGTGTTAGAAGAGGGATCACCAACATCCAATCACAGATGTCGATTTTGAAGCTTGAAAACATTTGGATTTTGACTGAGGAGGGATTCACCCATCCTGTGTGTCCATCCTTACTCCATCTTAACACTGTCTTTCTGCAGGGGTGGTAGTAATGTACCTTCCTCTTTTTCTTTTTCTTTTCCTTCTTTTTCTCTTTCCCAGCCAGAGGTGGTTGTCCCTGTCACTGTGGCTTCCTTTAATCTAGGTGATCTAGTGCTCCGCTATGTCAGCCTGGTTACAAAAAGATCAAAAGGGAGGATCTCAATTGGTGGCTCTGACTCTAATTGTAAGTGACTTCAATCTGCTGTTAGGCTAGTCATCCTTCCATCTTCACCTTCCACACTTGAGTATTGCTGTCCATTCAGCTGCCAACCTGCTTGCTCATTGAGGGTGTCCATGTTGAGTGTGTGTGTAACTCATAATACAAAATCAGTATTTGGCCAATGGGGCTTTTAACCCATTGTCTAGTCCATATTTTATGGATATTGTCTGTTTATTAACTTCCATTTTACAGAATGAAGTGATGATAACATTGAATGTGGAGAAATCAAACCAATACTTATTTCGTGCTATTCTGAGATATATTACCCCTGGAACTGAAACAGTGTTTGGTCACATAGCTATTTATCGGTCCCGGTCAAAAGCAGGTAGGTATACGTAAGCCTTTCCTGAACGTCCCAATAGCTAGTGTTCCCCCTCCCCACCCAAATCATCTTATATTTATTTTTTATATAGCTATATATGTGTATGTTATCTCCTCTGGTTAAAGCATAAGGACCTTGAGGGCACGGCTGTTTCATATTTTACCTTTGTCTTCCCGTCACCTGCATAACATCTGGCACATGGTAGCCACTTAATAAGTGCTTGTTGATTGATCAATCAGAGGAACACTTCCTCAATTTTTATAATTTGGATGCATTTTTAAAATGCTTTTTTACATCTATTGCTTTAAAAATCAGTTCTCCAAATGCCCTTTCCTTAAAAAGCTTTCTCATATTTATATTTAACTACACATTTATAATTATTTGTTATTTGTTTATGATTCATTTTCTAGAAACTGACAAAATTTAATACTATTGGATTACAAGCAGGGCATATAGCCATCTTTATATTGCACCTCTGGCTTTGGGGCCAAGAAACTTCCTTGGAATCCAGGGGTTTGGGGGGGGGGGGAGAGAAAGAAAGAGAAAAAGAGGTAATTTGGGTAGGATATGTTTAATGGATACTGTTTGGGTATTTGTACTCTTTCCCACCAGGGAATTTCCCAGTAGCTTCAAGAAAGACTCAGGGAAATCTCCAGTTTTGCTCCAAAGACCCACAGGCTTCCTTCTGAATTGAAGGGAGCCTGGGGAGGTGGGGGCAAGAATGGACCCATTCCATGGGTTGTTTTCTTTCAGATTGTGCCAGGCTTGGAGGAGGCTAGGCTGAGTGACAAAACAGTTAGCCTCAAGCTTAACATTTTGGGTTTAGTTGAAACTTGTATCCGATTCCAAAAATTATATTTTACTTCATAAATATTTCGCAGGTGAGCCGTATTAAGGAAAGGACAGAAAAACGTTTCCATTAATTCATGGGGAAAAAAATCACAAGTTCAAAGCAACCGACAAATTTAGTTTGGGGTGTTTTGAGAGTAATATAATGCGTTCAACTCATCTCCTTTTAAAAAGAAGACCACGGCAAATTCTTAAACAAATAATATGTAAAAATTATGAGGGTTTTTAAAATTCTTACTCAGATTTCAACCCGATTTGTGTTCTTAAGTATTTTTGAGAATTTAATACAGTGTAGAGTGTTAGTAATGTATATCTCCTCACTGTACTTTCTATTCACCATACTTTCTTATTCTCTTTTTCTTTTGTTGATACTTTGGTCATATACCTTCGATGAAAGCTACCTGGGAAAGAAGCAGCAACGTTTCCATCCCTCCCCTGTTTAAATAGGAAATGATCATGACTTCCTTTCTCCTGTCTTCTAATTCATTGCTCTAGACGCATGCCAGCACTTCATTATCATTTGTACCTACTTGTTTGTACACAATTGTAATGCCAACACAATATTCACAGCACCAGTGGTGACTGTAAATATGCTGGCATAATGCTCAATTGCAAAATGTAACAGACTCTCCATATAGAAGATAGAAGCAAAATATTTATTCAGATACCAGAAAACTGAATACCAACACCAGGAAACTGAATTTATCATAGCAACATAGAAATTAATACACCACAACATAGTAGAGAGCCACACCATCCTTTAGCCTTCCCAGAAATGAACATTTACTCACAAGCCTAACTGTCTGCTTGCCTGCCATTCTCTCTCCTCCCTCCAGCTAGCTGCTCTGACTCCCGACTTCCTGTGGGCTTTGCTCTACCCTTCAGCAAACTCTTCCCACCACAGGCTCCATGTGATTACATTCAGTCTATTAGGGGGCAGGAAAAATCTTCAAATCAGGGAAGGTCTTCAAATTCTCTTAGGCTTATTAAGGGGCAGGGCAGATCTTCAAATTACCATTACCATTACAATAATTTTCATTTATTTGTCATTTGCTTTATTATTATTCTTATTCACTGTTTTTTCCTCCTGTATTAGGTTTATGCATCCATGATATTTGTAACTATAAGCTTCCTGAGTGCAGGGACCATATTTATTTAAACAAATTGACAAAATATCATTTCTAGGACCACATAGTACTTTGGATTGATTTTTCTAGATTTTACTTTTTTCTATACCCTAAAAATCAATAACTGATGACATCTAATGAAGCTTGTCTTATACTGGAATAGCCTCAGTTTAGATCAAGAAGATTGATTTTAAGTCTTAAATAATAATTTTTCACATCATAGCAACATGGGGATTTCCTTACATTCCAACTTAGTTTCCCCAACTTTCTCTATGAAATTATTTACTGAACATTTGATCTTTCCCATGAGAGAGCTAATTTAAAGATATAAGTACAGTGATTCTAGATTTTCTTTGATTATAGAAGACAGGAATAGCATCAGTTTATTAGACCAAACTATAATGCAGACTGGCCCAATATCATAATTCTACCTCCGTAACCTCAGTGTGGTGGCCTTGTCTTGCTTAGAGTAGAAGGAGGGAGCTGAAGGTACAGGGAGGAAGAAGATAGGGGGAGGAGGAAGGAAAGAAAGAATCAATTTTTAAATAGGTTTTTAGAAGTAAGGACCTTTGGGAGTTTGAGTTTGGAAGACCAATAAAAATTTGTAGTCAAGCTATGCCCAGAGTAAGTCTTATTAATAAGTTTATTTTACAATTTGTGTCAATACTTATAGATTTATAGGAGATAAAAAGAACTTTAAGATCTTCTTGTCCAACTGTTTTATCTTACAGATCAGGAAAGTGAGAGACAGAGAAAGGAAGTGCTTATCTGAGGTCACAGAGTTAGGTTATGTCTAATCCAGGTGTCCTGGCTTCTTATCCAGTGCTTTTCTAGGCACATGCCAGCACATGTCAGAAAGAAAGAAAGAAGGAAAGAGAGGAAGGGAGGGAGGGAGGGAGAAAGGAAGGAAGGAAAGAAGGAAGGAGGGAAAGAAGGAAGGAAGGAAGAAAGGAAGGAAGGAAAGAGACAAACATTTATTAAGCACCTAATATATGCCAGGCACTGTGCTAAGCACTTTACAAATATTATCTCATTTGATCCTCACAAAAAGCCCTGGGGGAGGTGGGTTGTCATTTTACAGCTAAGGAAGTTGAGGCAAAGAGAGGTTAAGTGACCTTCCCGGGGTTATACAGCTAGTGAGTGTCTGAGGCTAGATTAGAACTTAGGTCTTCTGAGTCTAAGCTTAGTGCTCTATCCACTAAGCCACCTAGCCAACTTTTAAGAGAACAAAATAGATCTGTTTCATCTTAACTAACCCACATAACTTTCTCAGATATGTACCCCATGCTTGAAATGGTAACTTTTGCAGCTATAAAAATGTCTTCATAGTCATTCACTCAACGAACCTGTTGAATGTCTCTTGGGTACTCAGTATGTTTTCCCCCTAACAGGTGCTGTTCAAAGCAAAGAGATTGTCTTCCTGCCTAGCAAAGGGCCAGCTTTTGTCACTGTCCCAGGAAATGGTTTTGCAGATCCATTTTCTCTCACTCCAGGAACATGGACCGTTAGTATAAAGGCCGAGGGCATCCTTCTGGTAAGACAGTGGTTCTGAATAAAGGGATTTGGGTATGATATTTTTTCAAAGCAGGTGCTATAAGAGAGTATGACCTATAGTGACAAAGAAGGTTTTCCTGATAGATTAACTACGGAAATTGATGATATTCATTTTTAAGGAATGAATCCAGGATGGCTCCTTCTCATGAGAGATTCCCCACTTTTGATGAAGTGTCATTTATAGATTGCAGAACCTATTCCCTGCTAGCTAAAAACAACAATAAAAACCTAGGCAATTATAGCAT
>JAQQSU010005120.1:0-13892 GCA_028627135.1 Pseudochirops cupreus | reverse complement strand
AGGCGGGTGCAAAACCTCTGCCTTTCACTTTTCCACTCTGGAGGCCTTCTGGCCGGACTGCTTATCTCCCCCTTTCACAATTCCCATTCACAGCTGCCGCTAATGCGCTCATCTGAAGCTTCTCAGCTCTTCCCGTCCAGCTGCCCCCGGGGCACAGCCGCGGCTTCAGGCCAGGCTGGTTTCGGTTCGCAGTGCTGATATGGTTCCTCATAGCCGAGCTGACTTTAGTGGGAAGTATCTTTGTGTGCGTTTTGGAGTTCCAGGATTGGTTTAGAGTCCTATTTTATGGGTATTTTGGGGTGGCTATGTGAGAGCTGCGATATGTTGCTTCTTCTATGCCGCCATCTTGGCTCCACCCCCCCGGTGATTTTTTTCATAATTCTCTTACATCATTCTCATTCTTTTCCCAAATTTTCTTCTTCTTCTTCTTCTTGTTCTTCTAGTTCTTGTTCTTGTTCTTGTTCTTGTTCTTGTTCTTGTTCTTGTTCTTGTTCTTGTTCTTGTTCTTGTTCTTCTTCTTGTTCTTCTTCTTCTTCTTCTTCTTCTTCTTCTTCTTCTTCTTCTTCTTCTTTTTGGTAAAATCCTTCTTGAACTTTTTGATGACCTGAGACCAATTCATATTTTTCTTTGAGGCTTCACGTATAGCCATTTTGACATTGTTTTCTTTGGTATTTTTTTTTTTATGTTTCCTATCACCATAGCAACTTTGGTGAGGTTCTTTTTTTTAAGTTCATTTTTTAGCCTATTTGTTTACTATTAGTTTTACATTAAAGATATACTCTGCTACTGGGCTGGAAGGGAATTGCCCTAAGCTTCAGGTTTTTCTGTGCTGCTGTTTTCAGAGCTAATTCTGGGAATCTGTAAGTTTTTTGATTCTTCTGCTCTTCTGACTTGTGTTCTGGTCTGTGAGTGACCATGAGCGCTCTTTTCTACCCTAAACCTGTGACCAAGATCTCCATTCCCTATGGCTGCATGGTCAAGTGTGTAAGTGTTCCTCCTCACCCTCAAACTGTGACTCAGATCTATAAGCCAGATCCCCATTTGGGCAACACAAACAGTGCCAGCAAAGTATCTCCTATAGTCTCCTTCTGACCAGTTGTCCAGCTCTCTTACAGTTGTGTAATGGCAAGCAAAAAAGTACTTAATGCCTTGTTTCCTTTGTTTCAGCTATTTAATTATTTAGCACATTGTTTCAGTTCAAGTTTCTTTTGAGCCTTGTCCATGATTATATCAAGTCTTTGCTAAGAAACAGAACTTTTGAATCCCACAGTGGGAGAAACTTCCTGATGCTACAGGAAGGAGTGGAACAGGCAGGAGCTAACGACCATATATAAGGAGAAGCCCAAGCTGGGAGATAGTCCAGCTGGTAGGAAGCATGGTTGTGGTGCCAGAACTTTGTCCTTTTGTGTTGGCATTACTTTGTCAGATCTGTCTACTGATAGAGGATATTGCTGTTGTTGCAGAAGCCCTGGGACCTTACTGCTGATTCAGAAGCCCTGAAAGAGGACTTTCTTGTTGTCTGTTTACAGAAGTCCTGAGGGAGGGTTTTACTGAAATTTTCAGAGGTCCTGGTAATTTACTGATAATCTGTGTTGATTTCTCAGACAGAGACCCTGTTTTCTGATATGTGTTGATTGCAAAGGCAGAAAGTAAATTGATGATAGTGCCAGCAATGTGTTTGAATATTGTTGTAACTCTGCTAAACTTGATGTGTATAGATATTGCTTTGGCCCTGTTAAGCTGTGTCTTCCCAGAAAGAGAAACTGTGAAAGACTTGAGGTGGACTGGACACTGTGAGCTTCAATATGAAATGGGAAATGGATGAGGAACTAGAAGAGGACTGGATGGGGAGCTGATAGCTGTCTACCTTTGAATCCAGTTGACAGTTGGGTAAATTCAGGCAAAAGTTGGGTCCATGGAAAGGAACCACGGCTTCTGAGAGCCAGCCCCAAGTCAAGATGAAAAGACCTCTTCTTGGGTACTTGGTGCTGACTGAGAGATTAAGACAATGTGGCCTAGGGGTGGAAAACTTTGGCCTTTGTACTTTGGCCCTTAAGGAGGTTTGCTCCTTAAGGATGTTTGAGTTAAGGACTTACTGAATTATATATTTTGCTAAAAACTATGTGGCCACTTTGGTGACAATTGTTATATTATAACATTGTGAATACTGTACTTTGGTTTCTGTGAATGTTTTGCTTTGATTTACTGCTGAATACATAGCGAGTTCACTATACTATGTTATCAGAACCTTAAAAGCTGTTCACAGCCACAGTCTTCTGGAAAGCTGCTCATACTTGGCTTTACAGTTTGTAAGCGGAGTGCTCCAAAAGTCACTGCTACTGATTCACTTGCCCCCAGGGTCTGAACTAGCTTGATGGGACACAGCCTGTTGCTAGCTTACCTGGGCAGCTTGTGCTGGATTGCTGTGTAGTCTCCTTCAATGAGACACACCTTAACTGTAGACCTTCTAAGTTGTCTTGGTCTAGAAAATTGTTTAGCCAAGGTCTTTTGTTGTTGTTGTTGTTCTGCTGCTCCAGAATTCTTTTTGGAGGTATTATTTTGAAGTTGTTTGGAGGAAAAGTTAGGAGAACTTAGGCAAGTTCCTGTCTTACTTTGCCATCTTGACTTCTACAATTCAATCGGTAAAATTGATTAAAATTTAGTTCTTTTAGAAGTATGTCAGTCCAAAAAGTTGTCATAGTTTTCTTCGCCATTTATATGCTTTTTTCTTTTCCCATTTTCTCTGTTTTTTATTATTGTACCATGAATTGCTACATAGAGATAGTTTATTGTTGCCATTCAGAATGTTGTAAGCATTTCACAACTAAAGTTGCAAACTATTTAAATAACTTTCTTTTTCTTCGTCTTTTTATTGGAATTGTCCAGCTTTGTGAAGGAAAATTAAAGTTTTCTAAAATTTTCTACAATTGTAATTACTAGCTTTTCTTTGAATTTAGGCAAAATTGTATTTTATATCTCCATTTTTTATGTGATATGTTATCACTTGGATTTCAATAGTATAGGCTATCCACAAGGAAAAAAAGCTCCTTCTAGCAATGCAGATTAGGAACTTACCTGGAACTTTTTATTTTAGAATGGATTTTTGGTGTGTGAGTATAAGTCAGAAGTGGGACTGCAGGGGCAGAGCCAAGATGGCAGTACAGAAGCAGCAAGATTTTGCAGCTCCCACATAGCCACCTCAAACACTCATAAAATATCACTCTAAACAAATTTTAGGGCTCCAAAATTCACAAAAATACAGAAAAACACACCTCCCACTGAAGGCAGTTAGGCAGGAAGGGCTCATCGCAGTGTGCTAGGAGCCAAAACCAGCCCAGCTTGAAATTGTGGCTTGGTCCTGGGGCATCCAGGACAAGCTACAGCTGGAGCATTCAAGAGAGTGGATAAGCAGTAGCTGTGGAAGTTTCCACGATTATCAAGCCGTAAGAAATAAGGACAAAGTGAAAGATCAGTGGAACTCAGCTAAATTTGAGAGAGGAAAGCTGTCTGGCCAAACTGCCTTCAGGTTAAGGAAGCAACAGAAGCAGGGACCCTGCAGCCACCTCCACATGGCTGCTTAAGAGCTCCCAGCCTGCAGACTGCAAGGGGGCCAAGTGATCATTCAGAGGCTAAGTGCTCTTGCATTGAGCAGCCTGGATCCGGATTGTGTTCTTGGGTGGTGGTCCTAGGGTGCATTTTCAGTGAGCCAAAACTGGTGGGGGCTGCAAAAAACAGCAGCCTCCTAATAGCTCTGGCAGCAGTGAAAACTGCAGTGATTTGGCACAGAGCTTTCCCCTCTGGAAGCAGAGTTCCACAGAACTAAAAAATCAAGTAATTCACTGGCAACATGATCAGGCAAAGGAAGCAAAGTAAGAACAGCAATCGAACTCTAGAGTCCTTTTCTGGGGACAAAAAGGATCAAAGCATGGAATGGGAGGAAGACAATACAGTCAGAACTCCCACACCAAAAGCTCCATTCTGTCTCTCCCTGTCTCTTCTCATTCGAATCTTCACCCACCTCAGAAATTCACCTTTTAGAGTATCATCCCTTCCTACTCAATTGAACCTGTGCCCTCTATGCTCTCATATATACATATACACAGATATATATTCATACACATATATAATGGAGTTAATCATCTCATATGGAAGAGACAAGGGATAATTGTTACAATGAAGGGGAAGAACAGGAAGATAAAAGGGAAAGGGTCAACTTTACTCTCACTGAATCTGGCTTAGGAAAGGAATGACATAAACTCTAAACTGGGTATCTTGCCACACAGGAGAGTGGGGGAATGGGGATGAGTATTGTGATGACCGAGGGGAGGTCAGGGTGGTGGGGGAGGGTTGCTGGAAGCACACACTTCTGTAAAGGGACAGGGACAGGGCAGATAATAGAACAAGGTGGGGGGGAGGAATAGGAAGGAGGGACATATAATTATTCTCTCATAATATGTCCACTGTGGAGATGTTCTGTGTAATTACACATGTACAGCCTGTATTGAATTGCTTGTCCTTCCAGTGTGGGCGGTTAATGAGAGAGGAAAGGAAAGAATCTAGAATTTAAAGTTCTATAATCAAATGTTAAAAATATATATATGTGTATATATATACATATACATATATACATACTTATATATACATACATATATTATTATTATTATTAACTACATCCAACTGGGAATTAAGATATACAAGCACTGGGGTAGGAAGATCCATCCTGCCCTACCAGAAAGTCAAAGGAGTGAGGGGGAAGATATAGGAGAGAGCAGATTGGGGGAGGAGCTATACAGTGGGATAGCTGTTTTGAGCTGTTGGGTAGGGGAAAAATGGGGAGAAAATTTGTAACTCAAAATCTCATGGAAACGAGTGATGTAAAGAAGAAAATAAATAAATTTATTTATTAAAAAAATTAATTAATTAAAAAAAAGTTGGACTGCAAGTAATAGTCTGTTTCTCAGGTGTACATACACATTCATACATATACACACATATGCACATATACACACATAATATACACATGCATACATACACATGTATATACATTCACTTACACATACATGCATACCCATATATACACACATGCACACAACATACACACATATATATATTTTCTTTAATCTTCTTATTGGTATTGTTGTGACTGTCCTTTGTTTTCGAAAAGGATTATGACATCAGGGAAATGATGACATGATTTTCAGTTGACTTTGATTTGAGTGAGGGAGAGCTGTGCAAAGTCACCAACCTCACTTTTGCTTCCAGAATAATCTGGGTCCAGAGGCCAGATATTCATCAGGACCACTGGAGATGGCCCTGGATACAATGGGAAACCCTGGCCCTTTTAGGCTAAGGTCTTTTCAGGTTTTGACCTTAAGTAAGGTACAATCCATTCAGTGAATAGGCCTCTTTGAGAAGGGAACCAAGGGATGGCCCCTTTAATTAGAAAAAAAAATCAAACTGAGAGGTGAAGACCCTTAGGGGGGCTGATCAAAAGAGAAATAGTTACCCATGACATTCAATTTTAACAAGAAGGGCCCAAAATATAGCCATTAAGTGTAGCTTGGGCACGGACTTTTTTTGGTCCAATAAATGAATTCCAGAGTGAAATGAGTTTAAGATTTGGTCTTTGAGGAGAAAGAAGGAGGAAGGGAGGGAGGGAGGGGGAGAGAGACAGAGAGAGAGAGAGAGACAGAGACAGAGACAGAGAGAGAGACAGAGAGAGAGAGAGACAGAGAGACAGAGAGGGAGAGAGAGAAGGAGGAAACGAGGGGGAGACAAAGAGGGAGTGGGACAGGGAAAAGGTGGGAGGAAAGAAAGAAAGAAGGAAGAAAGACAAGAAGGAAGACATTACACACACATATTGGTATTTTATGCACATATACATATATGTATGTGTGTGTATGTCCATGTATGTTTGTCTTTCTGTTTTTCTGTGTATTATAACATATATAACTACCGTACACGGAGGGCCCAGACGGTGAGTTAGGTGTTCATTCATTGAATCTACTGTAGGTTGCCATCAAACCTTGCCATCAAAGAATCACTCAGGCCCCTATATTTTCTTGCTCTACAGTCTTTTGGTTAGCTCCCTAGAATGCCCTAATTTCCTAATCTCTGAAAACGAAAACAAGTAACTAATTGAAAACACTACCTTTATGCATGCACAGAAGTACAAGAACAACAACAGTAATAATCAGAGAAAAGTCAAAGTAAATCATTCTTGCTTTGGAGAAAAAAGAAAAGAATTATGTCTAAAAAGCCCCAACTCCCTCTCTTCATCGTATTTGTTTTTTTTTCAATTTTGTACAATAATTGAAACTGCCATTTCCATTACCTTCCTCTTATTCTGCCTAAATTCTCTACATTTTTTGCCAAAGGAAGATTTTTTCTGGTAAAAATGATAGCATATATTATTAACTAATTTTTTAGAACACTTAGAAAACAAAGCAGTGATTACTAGAAGAGAGCATGGATTCATTAATAATAAACCACTGCAAAAACCATAATTTCATTTTTTTATAATTGACTTGCTAGGTCAGGAAGACATTATGGCATATTTTTTTTTTCAGCAAGGCATTTCACAAAGTCTTTCATGATATCTGTGGAAAATAGAGAAATGTCAGCTACCTGCAATATGATATAATTAGGAAGAGTCACAGCTTCTTTTCCAACAATATCAACATATATGGAGTACTATCAATGCAAAATTTGATGCAGTCTTCTGGTAGCCTGTCCTATTTATTGAGTGTTTATCAATGTTGTATATGAAGAAATAGAAAACATGTTAGATTTGCAGATGGCACAATTCTAGAAGTAATAATTATTATCTTGGAAGAGAGTCAGGATTTTAAAACTCTTCAGGAAAGAATAAAACTAACATGGTGAGATTGAGTATGGATTTAATATATTATGAATTTAGTTTCAAAATATCTAATATAGAAGTAAAGAAAAGGTGAAATCAGTCTTGAGAAGCATTCATATAAAGTACTCCTAAGGTGTTGAAATGATTATAAGCTTAACATGATATATTTTAAATTAAACAAAACGTCTAAAATTTTAAGCAATGTTATATGTGTATTCGTGAATGCATATATACAAATATAAATATATGTGTGTGTTTGTATATATATATATACATACACATATATATATATGTGTATATATATATATATATATATATATATACACACATATGTGTGTGTATGTATCTTGGAGGGGGGGAATACA
Organism: Pseudochirops cupreus; assembly: GCA_028627135.1. Lineage (NCBI taxonomy): Eukaryota > Metazoa > Chordata > Mammalia > Diprotodontia > Pseudocheiridae > Pseudochirops > Pseudochirops cupreus. The sequence goes on along the minus strand of JAQQSU010005120.1, from coordinate 6,665 downwards.
TATTAAGGAGAAATAGCTGTCTTCAGATATCTGAAATGTTGTCATTGGGAGAAGTGAAACATTCATTTTATCTGCAGAGGTAAAATGTGAATGTGAAAGGAAGGCCATTTACTTTAGGGTGGCATCACTTTTATTTTGATCCCTGTATTCCTAGCATTTACCACATTTGTGGTATACATGCTGATACTTGATCCTATGATTTCCTTGGTGTAAGGAATTTCCATTGTGGGAATTCTCTCTATGGATGCAGATCATCAACTTACCTAGAACTTGTAGCTTTAGAGGGATGGTTGAGGGGCACTGGCAATAGTTAGACAGTTCAAGTATTTTAGAAGAAGGATTTCAGCACATCTTCCTAAAGTCAAGATGAGCAACTTTATTCACTTGTCCTCACTTCTTATACATGGGAGGTGCTTGGAATACTATTGTGCTTTAAGAAATGAGGACCAGAGAGACTTCATAATAACCTGGAGAGACTAATATAAACTTATGTTGAATGAGAGGAGCAGAAGCAGGAGAAATTTGTACACAATTACAGACATAACACATGTGTGACAACTAACTTTGATAGATTGGGCTCCTCTCAGCAATGTAAAGTTATAAGACGACTCCAAAAGACTCATTATGGAAAGAGATGTACACATCCAGAGAAAGACTAAAGCAAACTACTTGCTCTCTCTCTCTCTCTTTTTGTTTTGTTTCCTCTTTTGCATTGTTCACTCCATTGGTCATAATCCTTCTTTATAACCTGATTAATGTTTAATGTGAATGTATTTGTAGATCCTATATTTGATTGCTTGCTGCCGTAGGAGGTAAAAAGGGGGAGGAGAAGGAGGGGAAGAAAATTTGAAACTCAAGGGTATGTGGAACTGAATGTTGTAAACTAAAAGTAAATTAAAAACAAAACAAAACAAAATTATTATAATTACTTTAAAAATGTGTTAAATTGAATAAAAATCACAAGGAGTCAGATCTTCATTCAATATATTGAAAAGCAAGAAAAAAATAATCTACTTAGAGCCCTGTGACAATGAAACAGGCAATTTTGAAAATTATTGAGCTCTTTAGTGTGCAAGGTATTCAATAAGACCAGATGCTTATCTGCTAAACTTGTTATAGAAAGGATAGGAAATTGGGTCAGATGACCAGTAAGATATCTTTCCTAACTTTTCAATTCTAAAATCTGCCCTTGGGCTCCATTTATCCTTCCAACTTGAGATTCTTTAATTTTATGATAAAGGCAGAAAATAACATCAAGCAAGTAATGATTTTATAATTAAGCAAGAATTACTGTCCACAAAGGTCTTTTTTCCCTTTTTAAAAATTATATTTTACTGTTAAACAAGCCCAACTTTCCAAAAGACTGGAGTTTAGTTCTAATGATGTAGTTGATGAATGCAAATTGGATTCTAAACTAAGTATGCTTTCCAATTCAATAATCATAAACAGCATTAACAACTTTCCTTTTGCTCTAGATGAACATGAACTATATTTAAGTCAATAATTTAGAAATGAAAGGCTTTGTAGTTAGCAACATAAGGATATATGGATGGGAAGTAATTTCTGTAAAAATTGAATTTTTGCCTATTAGACTGAGTCAAATCATTGAAATACAGGCCAGCAGTAGCTTACACAAGTGTGAGGCTGTCAGAAAGGGTTGTTAACTGTGTACATACCTCTATATCACAACTATATTATACCAGCTCTGCCTAAGAAGACATGTACAAGTTGTTTCCTGAGACATTTATTAGTATTCTAAACTAAAGATATGATGATCTTCTGTTTGCTGTAATCAAGTGAGGAATCTTCTAAAGAAAGGAGACAAAGAGGATTAAGGTCTGTAAGAGAGGCTCAAATTTACGGAAATGGAATCCCTGTTTATCCATTTTAATTCTCCAAGGGGCATTGGTTATGGAACCTTTTGAAAGACTTCTCTTTCAGGGTAATATCACAAGAGCTATGTTTTGTTTTGTTTATTTGCTTGTTTTTACTTCTAATGACTAAAGAGGTACTTCTTTTCCTGTTTTAATTTATACCTATACATAATTTCAAAAATGACTTACTCATGGTCTCATTAATCTAAATTTGCTTGTATATAATGAAAGCTGATCACACAATTCCCCTTAAAAATTTTAACCCTTCATTTAGAGATACATATGAATATTCTTTATCCAATTCTTTGAGTGGCTATTAAAGTCTGTATTTGAACATATGTGTACAGGGCTATCTCACTCAGGTTAGAAATGAATATGTGTATATGTGTATGTATATATGTATAAATTTATCTCCTTATACTCTTGTGCTTTGAATTCTAAACTCTTTGCACTGTTGTTCAAGGCTCTGTTTGGGATCCCATTTCCCTTTCAATTCTATTACATATCCTATGTGCATGAAAATCTGGCAACTCATTTCATATTATACTTTTCCTATCTTTGCAACCATTACTTTGATGCTATATTGTTAGACTAAACATAGAATGAATTACTTCTTCCCTAACTTCCTCCTCACCCCCAATAAACCCTACCCTTCTTTGAAGACTTAATTTCAATATCACACCCTCCAGGAAGGTTTATATGATTACAAAGCAATAAGCAAACAAAAATGAAGAGATTACCCACACTGTGGCCATATTTAGATGGTTCCAAATCGATGATGCAAATGTAGGCATAGTGACTAGAAATCTATGGAAAGAGGGTCATAATTACCAATATTATGAGTCCTTGAGCAAAATCAGTTCTCCTACCACTGTTTATCCACTAATATCATAGTCAGGAGTTTTTCTTTTCCTTAAACATATTCTCTCTGACACATAGGGTACCATCCACATCACCCAAATGTTGGAAAGTGTTATGGGCATGGAAATTACTAACAATCCCATATCTATCAACTGCTGTGCTTAAGACAAGCTGGGCATATGGGAATTTTAAAGAAACTGTCTAAAGAGATACAAGCCCTGGACTGAAACTTTGGATTCTGGTTTGTTTAGCTTTATGAATTTCCCGAAATCATTGAATCTCTCTGGGACCTCAGTTTTCTTGTTTGTAATTGAGGATGTTGAACTAGATGATTCACAATGTTCCTTATTGCTTTAAATGCCATCTTCTTCAAACAAGGTATTACTTCTCTTGTGCTATGTACTGGGCAATGTGCAAAATGTTTTAGAAATACTATCTAATTTGATCCTCACAATAACTCTGTGAGCTAAGTGCTATAATTACCCCCATTTTACAGCTGAGGAAACTGAGTCAGAAGGAGGTTAAGTAACTTGGCCAAGGTCACATGGTCAGTAACTGTCAAAATTCAGATTTGAAGTTAGGTCTTCCTAATTCTAGGCCTAATTTTCTACCCCTTGACTATCTTCCTGCTAAGGAAAGGGAGCTGTGTTTCACTATCAGTTCTCTGAGGATGTTATTGATTTTTTTTTGGTTTTTCACAGTTATTTTCCTAAATTGTGTTTCATTTTCCTTGCCATAGTAATGGTGTACATTGTTCTTTTGATTGTGCTTCTTTCCTTTTTGCATCAGTTCATACAAATCGACATTTTCTCTGAATTTTTCTTATCAAATTAAATGATGTATGCAAAATATTTTGCAAAGTGTAAAGTATAGGACTTCTGGCAATAGTCAAGACAGTAGAATAGAGAATGCACTCAGTTGAACTTTCCCAACATTCCCCTCCAACAACTTTTAAATAATGCCTCAAATCAAATTCTGGAGTGTCAGAGCCAACAAAAAGTCAGAATGAAGCATTCTTCCAGCCAAACACAACATGGAAGGTTGGAAAAAGAGATCTGTGACAAAGTGGAGAAGACTGGTTTGATCTCACACTGACAAATTACAAGTGGTGGCATTATGTGGCGGTGACAGAAGCAGTAGAAACTTAGGGAGTTCTCAGGCCACCTCACATCTATCAGATTGGTTTACATGACATCAAAGGAAACTGGCAAATGCTAGAAATTATGTAGAAAAATTGGGATATTAATACATTGTTTTTGTACTTGTGAATTGGTCCAGCCATTCTGGAGAACAATTTAGACCTATACACAAAGGGCTATAAAACTGTGTGTGCCCTTTGATTCTGTAATTCCACTAGTAGGTATATATCCAAAAGAGATTATGAAAAGGGAAGAGGCATTTTTATACAAACATATTTATAGCAGCTCTTTTTGTGGTAGAAAATAATTAGAAATCAAGAAGTCCATCAATGGAGAGAATAGATGAACAAAGTATATTGTTATTGTGACGGAACACTATTTTGCTATAAAAAAGATGGCCAGGATGCTTTTAGAAAAAAAAGAAAAAAAAACAAATCTGAGAAGACTTTTATGAATTCATGCAAAGTGAAACAAACAGAAGCAGGAGAACACTGGACATCGTCAAGCAAGATTATAAGGATGATCGGTTGTGACAGACTTAGATACTCTGTTCAAGATAATGATCTGAGACAATTCTAAAAGACACTTGATGAAAAATGCTACCCACTTTCAGTAAGAGAACTGATGAACTCTGAATGCAGATTGAAGCATGCTTTTTAAAATTGCTTTCATTTTATTATTTGTTTTGTGTTTTGTTTTACAACATGGCTAATATGAAAATATGTTTTACATGATTTCACAAGTGTAATCAAAATCAATTGCTTGTCTTCTCAAAGAGGGAAAAAAAGAATAGGAGAGAGAAAGATAATTTGGAAGTCAATTTTTTTTAAAAAAATTCTTCAAATTTTTACATGTAATTTGGAAAAAAATAAAACATACAAAAAGTGTGTTATTATTATTTCTACACTTTAAAGTTCTACTCCATTATTTCATCATAGAGTAAAGTTGAGCCTAAGTTCTCAAAGGTAATGCTTAGGAGAATGCAAGATCTGTCAAGTTCTACCATGCTACAAAGACTTCAAATATTCCCTTGACAACAGAGTTGTTTTGCTAAGTGTTATATTAAATAATTATGAAAAGGCAGATCAACAAGAGATTGGCTACCTGTTAGAGAAATTATTTTAGTCATGGCTACCCATGCAATGCAGGAAAAAAACATTTAAATGGCTCTCAGTTGTATCATGACTTCTTTATACTTGACTGAGAGTTTCAAGGTGGGAAGAAATAACTTCTTCAATTTTACTTTGGCACATTAAAAGTGAAATTCTTGTCCATTGTCTAATGAGTAGACAAATGATTTTAGGAGGAGCTGAGTCATAGTTGTTTTGGCATTTTCAATATAAATAAAACTAGAAGAAATAAGAAGGATAAAGATAAACAGAATAATAGTTCAAAGATTTGCCTTAGATGGACAAAGAAAAGACTTAGAGTAGTTGTGTGTGTGTGTGTGTGTGTGTGTGTGTTTGGTCATATGCCTTTAAGAACTGTTATACAGTACTTGATTATTTCCTGTGGTACTGATAAGTATTTTTAAAGGACCACCATGAACATAATAGCATTTTATGCACCATCACTGCTTCCTGATGATGAATTTGCTCAGAATGGGATAACACCCTGCACATTAAATAACACATACTCTGATACTTGATGAGTTCAGTGCGAAGGTGGAAAACATGGAGATAAGGGGAACTATATGGGAAAGAATGATGCAGGAAAAAGAAATGAGTGTGACCAATTATATTCTTATATATTCAATAAATGAATTAACAAATGAATAAAACATTTGTCCTCAATGAGTGCAAAGCACTATACTAAGCCCTGATGATACAAATAGAAAATTAATACAGACATTGCTCTCAAGGAGCTTATATTCTAGTGGGGAACAAGACAAAAAACATATGGAAGGTTTCAGCAGTAATCCAGATAGAAAGGTCCCATGATTCTTAGAGTCTCAGAAGCAAATCAAGTGACAATACTTTTTTTTGACATGATTTCCAAAATCATATCAGTTTCTGATATTGAACAATTTAACATGCCAAGATTAAAATAGTGACTAAAATATTTTCCAGAGCTAGTTGTAGTTGTAGCACCTGCAGAAGGAGTTTCTGGGCTGCGTCTCCATAGAAGTTGCTTTTCAGGGTGTTGGCTGTGAAGGCCGGGTTGGAAGTCCTGTAATTCCAAAGGGTCCTATTTTGGGTTCCTATCCCCATCAGCATTTAAATGGATATGGTGGTCAAGGTTGTGGTGATGGTAAAATTTGCTTGGCACATGCTGCCTTCTGTCCTCCTTCCAGGTTGTCTTTCTGCCTCAGTTAGATTGCTTTCTTGATCTACAAGTGGCAATTGGCAATTAATGGGGATGACTGGTCCCTAATCCATAGCAGTTACTTCCCTGAAAGAAACCTCTATAGGAGACTTGTGCTCTTATACCATGAACATGTGAAAGGAAAGAAGGAAGGAAGGACCAGCAGAAAGTAGACTGTATAGAATTGAATCACATAGCAAAGAATGCCATTGACTACATTTTGACAGGTGAGAAAAGACTTGCTGTTGACATGGGATTTATAACCTTGAGTCTGCTGTCTGTGCACAATCAGATCATCAACTCATTAGAACTAAAATAAAAATCTTCATAAAACAAATAGAATGAAACACACTGAAATGAAATTATAATGATTTAACCATAATTTAAATATGTTATTAAAAATAAAAAATGGAAAAAGAGACATTGACACTGATTAGACTAATTTCATTCTGAAGTTAAGTACGGCAAATAATTTATTTATTTTTTT
>JAQQSU010000512.1:0-21950 GCA_028627135.1 Pseudochirops cupreus | reverse complement strand
GCTCCACGTGACCACATTCAGCCTATTAGGGAACAGAGTATACTTTCAAATATCCAAGGGTCCTCAGTCACGTAGACACTTTAGCAAAGGGCCTAGGGGCAGGGAAGATCTTCAGATTCCCATAACAGATGGCCCTCTTTCTCCTCCCTCTGGGAAGAGGGGCTTGTTTGTACCAGAAGACCTCGTGTAGTACTTGTTGCCACTTAGAGTTGGCTGTTGCTATAAAGAACAATGAAGATGATGGTGGTTATGGTGGGAATGCTCCAGCTGAAGAGGATTCCATACAAGTTGGGGGTAGGGTGAGGGTTTGAGGGTGGGTTTAGCTGAATGCATTGGGGCACAAAAACATACATGTACCTGTAGAACTAGTGATTGGGATGAATTAACAGAACTCTGTCAATCTTAACATCTGGTTGCTTCTTTCAGTACTGAATTAATGCAGCTCAATCCATTGACCTGGTCTTTCACTAACTGCCTTCCCTCACTTTGGATTTCTTGTGATCCTCATTTCTCCATGTCCAATCGGTTACCAGGTCTTGTCAATTCTACCTCCCTTGTATTCCTTCCCTCCTCTTTACTTTTTACGCCTACCATCCTAAGTTAGGCACTTACTACTTTTCCTCTAGTCTACTGTAGTGGCCTCTCTACTTCCAGTCTTTCTCCTCTCCAGTCTATTTCTGACACAGGAATCAAATTAATATTCCTTAAGTATGGATCTAATCATGTCACTCCCTTGCTTAAAAACCTTTTGTCACTTTTCATGTTCTCTCAAATAAAATACAAGTTCTTTAACTAGGCATTTAAAGCCCTTTACGATTTGACTTTCAGCCTATAATTCCAGAGATTTCATGTTACTGGCAGGTACCTGGTGTGGTGGATAAAGAATTGGGCCTGGAGTCAGGACGACTTGAATTCAAATCCTGCCTTAGACGTTTACTAGCTGTGTGACTAGATAAGTCTCTTAAGCTCTCAGTCTTCTGTAAAATGAGGATAATAATTATACCTATATATAACCCAATTAAGGATCCAATAAAGTAAGAATCGTAAAGTGTTTAGCATATGCCTGAAAAATGGTAGATCTATACAAATAGTTGTTCATTCCTACTACTATTACCACTCTACTCCTAGTCCTCCTCCTCCACCTACTTATTCCCCTCCTCCTCTTGCCAAAGTGGCCTTTTTTACATTTCAGAAACTTTTCAATCCATTTCCCATCTCTGTGCCTTTGTACTGATTATCTATATGCCTGGCATGTGTTCCTTCCCTTCAGATGTCATTTTTAATTCTTAGATTTCTTTAAGGTTCAACTTGGGTGCCAATTTCCATAGAAAAAGCCATTCTTAATTTCTCATACTTCTTTGTTTATATTAGATAACAGATAAGTATTATCTGTTAGATAATTAGCTATTATTATTAGAATGTAAGCTCCTTCAGGGAGGGGACTGCTTTTTACCTTTTATTCCCAGAGCACACAGTAGAGGCCTTTGCACATAGTATGCAGTTAATAAATGCTTGATGGATTAATGAATGATCTTGGCCCTGCTTCTATTTTAGCTATCTTTAGTTAGTTTACTACCACAAGCTTTTCACCTTCATGACCAATATTTCTAGTTATTGATCTTGGCACAGCTGTTGTGCATCCCTGGTTCTCCTCTGCCCCATAGTAACTTCCTGATTGATTACATTGTTCTTCCTTATCCCCAAACTGGGAAGGCGCCAGCTACTGATTGGGACTGGATTAGCTTCAGCCTGTGATGTGTTGTTTGTTCAGTTGTCTTCAGTCCTGTTAGAGTCTTTGTGACCCCATTTGGAGTTTTCTTGGCAGAGATACTGGAGTGGTTTGTCATTTCCTTCTCCAGCTCATTTTACTGGTAAAGAAACTGAGGCAAACAGGGTTAGATAACTTGCCCAGGGTTACACAGATAGTAAGTGTCTGAGGCTGGATTTGAACTTGGGAAGATGAGTTTTACTGATTCCAGGCCCAGCACTCTTTCCACTGTGCTACCTAGATATCCTCAACCTGTGATGGGAACAACAAAATTGGAATCAAGCCTCTCAGCTCCAGCAATGGAATGAAGGGAGGAGAGCTGTTTGCTTGCATGTGGCTGCAGCATTATACCCTCCTGAAGCTTTAGAAATGCAAGCCCAGAGTAAAATAAAGACTGGGCCAGGTAACAATCAGGAATGTGACTTTTCAACCAAATGACATTTCTGGACATGGCTAATGTAGGAATTTTTTTTTTGATTGACTATGTGTATCTGTTACAAGGTGTTTTTTTTTTTTAATTTTGGGCGGGGGAAGTAGGGAGGGAGGGAAAACTAGTGTTTATTAATTGAAAAAGTAAAATAAAATTAAAGTATAAAAATTTTGTGTTCGAGACAGAAGGGAAAGAGATGGGGATTGAGGGAGAAGGGGAGATGGGGAAGGAAGAAGGAAAATGAGAGTAAAGAGAGGAAGAAAAGAAAAAGGAGAATCTTCCTGGCTACAAACCCAGCTGGATACCTTCGTAGGATAAACTAGTAGTTCTATGGAATTAAAAGGTTTTCCAGTCCTATTATGCCTCTTTCTGAGTCCATTGCTTAATTGAAGGTTTTTAAAAAAAGTCTCCTCCCATGGGAATTCCCTATCATGGTCAATATCACAGTCTCTTGACAGAGATGGAAGACTGTCTGCTAGGGGGATGGGACATGAGATGATAGATTTAGAGTTGGAAGGTACCTCAGAGGTCATTGAATCAAAACCCCACATTTTACAGTGAACTGAGAAAGGTGAACTACTCTGTCCAGAGTCAAATAGCCAACAATTATCTAAGGTGGAATTTGAATCCAGAGTCTTTCTGACTCTAAGCATTTTACCTACTATACCATTATGATGTAGGTCTTTTCCCTGCTAACAACCATTGAAGGAGCTTGGTCCATTGACAACAACCAATGGATCTGTGAAGATTAATGGATCTCTGGTAGTGGGACAGCTCTACTATGGAGGGAGGCATCTCTTTTGATGTGTTTGTTTTGGGATGCCAAAGGACCTAGCCAGCCCTAATGGACCAATTTATGGAAAGCTTGCCATGAGTTGGCAAAAAAATAGACTTGGTACAGACTCTCATGAAATAAAGAATTTGGGGGTGGCTAGGTGGCACAGTGAATAGAGCACTGGCCCTGGAGTCAGGAGTACCTGAGTTCAAATCTGGCCTCAGACACTTAACACAAAAAACTAGCTGTGTGACCTTGGGCAAGTCACTTAACCCCAACTGCCCTCCAAAAAGCAAAAAAAAAAAAAAAAGAAATAGAGAATTTGTCTTTCTTTGTCTCTTAAAAAGGATCTGCTTTAACTGTTTCCCCCATTGGAAGGGAAGTGAGAGAAAGAGAAAATAAATATTTTTAACTTAAAAATATAGTTTAAAAAAAGAACACTGGTAATAGAATCAGAAAACCTGTGTTCAAATTATACCCCTGATACTTACTGACTTCATGATTTTTTCCAATGAGGGGACTGAAGTACATGGCATCTAAGGCCCTTCTAGTTTTGAGGCTAGAGACTGTCTTGGTCTACAGTCCAGCAATCAAGCCTTGGTGCAATCAGTGAGCAGCATCTAGAATTTCTGGACCAGTAAGGTGAAACAGTGGATAGAGTGCTGGGCCTGGAGTCAAGAAGACTCATCATTATGAGTTCACATTTGACCTCAGACACTTGCTTGCTGTGTGATGCAGGACAAGTCACTTAATCCTGTTTGCCTCAGTTTCCTCATCTGAAAAATGAGCTGGAGAAGGAAATGGCAAAGCATTCCAGTATCTTGCCAAGAAAAGCCCAAATTGGGTCAGGAAGAGTCAGCCACAACTGAACAACAACGACATCTAGAATCTCTGCTTGTAATTTCCTTCTTGTGCTAATGGAAAACAACAACAACAACAACAACTTACTTCATTAAGATAGCCTCTTGTGCTTAGTGCAGGAATCCAAGAAGGGGATGAGCTGGAGACAGCATTCCAGATCAATCAAGAACAGTTGGAATGTCATGAAGTTTGTGAAATGCAGCTGTCCTATGATCTCTCAGAGTGTCATGAATTCAGACTTTTGGGACTACACGCGTCTTGTTGCTATTTTGATTTATTCTTGGCACTCTGTCCAACATATAACCTTAGTTCAAACAACCAGACAAAAATACCACAGTGTCTGCACCAGAACTGCTTAGCCGTTCCCAAAGTTTGGCATGTGTCAATTGGAGCAGAAGTAGGTGGAATTTCCCCCGATATGTATTACATGACAGGGTGGAAGGATAGTGGGAGCATAGATCTCGATCTGGAGAAGACCTCAGAAGCCTCAGTTGGCTCCCCTATATTTTACAGAGGAAGAGAACGGGGCCAGAAAGGTTAAGTTACCTGCCCAAGACAAGAAGGATAGAGCTGTCAATGGACACAGCATGGGTTGTAGTAATGCTGCAATAGAGGGGCACCCATGATTTGGGGGGTTTGTAAAATTGCTACATCTCCTTAACTTCTATTTTCCTACCTTCTCTAAGGTTATCTTATATCTATTCTACGTATCTTTCATATACCCACTTAGGTCAGGCACTTTTTTGTAACCTTTGTAATAAGTATGCCACGCACATAGTAAGTGCTTAAGAAAAAATATTGATTGATTGGCTATGCCCCTCACAGATCAGCTTAGTTACCCTAAATCTTTTACCGGTCTTCCTTCAGAGAAGAGATTTTTAAGGAAATGAAAGTGATTCACTACTGCTTTAGCATTAACCTATGTAGGTCATTTGGGATCGATACAGGTGACTCTGACATGTTGTTAGGGATTAGCCTGTCCCAAGATATCTCCTCACCTGACACATTTCAGCCCTGTGTGTATATTTTGAACAGCCAAAAAGTAAAGAAGACATTATCCAATCTGCAGCAAAGAGCTGCTAGCAGTGAGTTCAGTGTCCCAGCCTTGGCACCATCACTTGGACGGTACTCTTTAAAAGCCCAATCAGACAGTAAAAACTTGAAATATTTCCAACACAGCAGAAAATTAAGGCACTGTTAGAGATGGTAGGCACTTATAATCTGTCAGTTCAACCTTTCCATTGTGTATGTTCCAGTTGCTACCTACAATCAGCTGGCTCTTGGAATCCAGTGATTGATTACCCAACCACTGCCCCTAGCTACCTATGCAAATTCTATTGCTACTTGAGAATTCTGTGCCTCCCCCACTCTCCAGATGCCATTTAGAGCTCTCTGAGTTGATCAGAAACAAGATGTATATGCATGCCTCTAGACACAAGTGTTTATCATCCAAGAAAGGTAACCCCAGTGATGGAATTAGAGGCCATGTTGAATAGGATGCTCTATCTCTTATCAGCTAGGTGGTGCAGTGGACAGAGCATGAGGCCTGGAGTTCACTTCTGGCCTCAGATACTTGCTAGCTGTGTGACTCTGGGCAGATCACTTAACCCTGTATGTCTCAGTTTCCTTATCTATAAAATGAACTGGAAAAGGAAATGGAAAACCACTTCAGTGGTTTCTTTGCCAAGAAAACCCCAAGAAGAATTGTAAAGAGTTGGACATGACTAAAAAGTGATTGCATGCATGTGTGTACACACACACACACACACACAAACACACACATACACAAACATACACACACGCAAATATAAAGAAGAAAAAGATTCTATATAAAACCATGAACCTATTATGTACAGATTGTTTTTATGTATATATTAAATTTATCATGATAGTACGTACATGACCCTCCTTTCTCCTTCTGAACTTCCTTCTCTTCTGTTTATTTTAAAATGTTTCATTAACACCCTTTTCTTTCTTTTCTATTTTAAATTTCTATCACTCCTCTTCCTCAATTCTCCCCTCCTCCAATAAAATAAAATAAAAGCTTTCCCTTGAAACAAGCAAAAGAAATTCACACCTTGGTCAAATCTAAAAGTAAATATTTCATTCTGCACCCTGAAGCTAAATTACCTCTCAGCCAAGGGGTGAAATACATGCTTTATCATCAGTGTTTTGGAGTTCTTAATGGTCATTGAAGCAACATGAAGTTTTCACAGTTTTCCATTAAGATGTTGTAGTCATTTTACACATTGTTCTGGTTCTACTCATGTCATCCTGCATCAATTCATTCAAGTATCTTCTTTTTTTTAATTAAAAAAAATTTTTTTAACATTTATTTTTAAAACTTTGAGTTTCAGAATCTTTCCCTTCTTCCCTCTTCACCCTCCCCCACTGGGAAGATAAGCAATTCAATATAGGTTGCACATGTGTAGCTATGCAAAACATTTCCACAGTAGTTATATTGTGAAAGACTAACTATATTTCCCTCCATCCTATCCTGCCCCCCACTTATTCTATATTCTCCTTTGACCCTGTCCCTTTTCAAAAGTTATTTCTTCTAACTATCCTCTCCCCTAATCTACCCTCCCTTCTGTCATCCCCCTCTTATCCCCTACCTCCATACTTTCCTATAGGGTAAGATACCCAATTGAGTGTGTATGTTATTCCCTCCTTAAGCCAAATTCAATGAGAGTAAGGTTGACCCATTCCCTTTCACCTTCCTGTTCTTACCCTCCATTGTAACAGTTTTCTCTTGCCTCTTTCATAGGGCATAATTTACCCTATTCTATCTCTCCCCATCTCCTTTTCCCAATAAATTCCTCTCTCACCTCTTAATTTTGTTTTTTAGATATCATCCCTTCATATTCAACTTATCTAGTGTCCTCTGTCTGTTTATACATGTATACACATATGCACACACTCACGTATATATTTATACACACACTCTCCTATGTATACATATATGTGTATGTATACATACATATATACATATACATACACATATATATTCCCTTCAACTATCCTCAGTCTGAGGAAAGTCTCATGAGTTACAATGATAGTTTTTCCATGTAGGAATATAAATAGCTCAACTTTAATAAGTTCCTTATGATTTCATTTCCCTGTTTACCTTCTCATGCTTCTCTTGCTTCTTGTATTTGAAAGTCAAATTTTCTTTTTGGCTCTGGTTTTTTCATCAAGAATGCTTGAAAATTCTCTATTTCATTGAATGACCATATTTTCCCCTGAAGCATTCTACTCAGTTTTGCTGGGTAGGTGATTCTTGGTTTTAGTCCTAGCTCCTTTGACCTCTGGAATATCATTCCATGCCCTTTGATCCCTTAAGGCAGAAGCTGCTAGGTCTTGTGTTATCCTGATTATGTTTCCACAGTACTTAAATTGTTTCTTCCTGACTACTTACAATATTTTCTCCTTGACCTGGGAACTCTGGAATTTGGCTATGACATTCCTAAGAGTTTTCTTTTTGTGATCTTTTTCAAGAGTCTATTCGTGAATTCTTTCAATTTCTATTTTGCCCTCTGGTTCTAGAATATCAGGGCAATTTTGCTTGATAGTTTCCAGAAAGGTGGTGTCTAGGCTCTTTTTTTGATCATGACTTTCAGGTAGTTCAATAATTTTTAAATTATCTCTCCTGGATCTATTTTCCAGGTCAGTGGTTTTTCCAATGAAATATTTCACATTTCCTTCTATTTTTTCATTTGTTTGGATCTGTTTTATAGTATATTGATTTCTCATAAAGTCATTAGTTTCCAGTTGCTCCAATCTAATTTCGAAGGAATTATTCTCTTCAGTGAGTTTTTGAAATTCCTTTTCCATCTGGGCAATTTGGCTTTTTAAGGCATTTTTCTTCTCATTGCTGGTTGGGGCCACCCTGGGGCTGGAACTGCGGGACTCATGTGGGGCTGGCCTCAGTTGGCCTGCCAGGCTGCCTTCAGTGGGAGATTTGTTTCTCTCTGTCACTTTGTGGATTCTGTAGCTCTCAAATTTGTTTAGAGTCATTTTTTCACAGGTATTAGAAGTGGTTAGAGGGAAAGCACCTGCCAAGTTCATGCTTTTACTCTGCCATCTTGGCTCTGCTTCCCTATTCAAGTATTTTCAGGTTTCTATGAAGCTAACCATTCACCCTATATTTCATCATTTTTTGCTCTGCTTTGTGCACTCAACCTTGGGCATCTAGGTACTAAATGTACACCCCCTCCTGGTACTGGTGGAGTGGAAGACCACATTCCACTTAAAGAAAATTCTAGAAATTCCCAAGAACAGATGATTTAGTGTAATAAAAAGGAAATGGAGAGAAAGAAATGCCCCTCAACTTTCTATTCTGAAACATGGACAAGTTTTGTTCTGGAATTAGTGGGAGGTTTCCAAAATCACTACCCTGGAAATACCAAGGCTGGGGAAGAATGCTCTTCACCTATATTTAGATTTGAGCATTGCCAGGGGGAGGGCAATGAAGGTAGTGGTAGTGACTCTCCAGCTGAAGGAGATTTGAAGAAACCCTGGAGGTTGGATCTGGTTGGTCAAGGCACAGAAATAAAAGCTCAAAAATTTGTGGCACTTTGAGAGAGCTCTTTTTTCCAATTAACACCTTTTTGGTTACCCTGGTACTGAACTATTAAAGCTTTATCATTGGACCTTGCCCTTCACTGACTCGTTCTGTTGTTTTTTAATATCCTGGTCTTGACCCTGCTTCTACTTCAGGCACCACTGTAGATTACTTCTGACCCTTCAATTCCTCTATGATCCATACTTTTGTTTATTGACTAGTTTGTCTACGTGATTCTCACTCCTTCCTGCATAGGAACTTCCTGGTTTTGATCACCTCTTCCCCAAACAGTGATGCCCTCAATTGGTACCATGGAACCCAATCATCCATATCAAGTCCTTTTCTAGACCTGCCCCTGGGTGGAGATGGAAGAATTAGTATAGATAGAGATTGTGGAAATGAGGAGGGCTATTCCTCTTTTTATTCCTCTTAGGAAAATCATCTCTTGAGCTCTGGGGGGTAGGGGAGTGGGATGTCTTCAGTTTCTCCCCAACATTTACTACTTTGTCCATCACCCTAATTAGCATGTGGCATAAAACTGCATTTACCATTTTTATAAAGGAGGTAAGTTCTTTGCTTTCCCTATATTTTACTAAGCAATATTGGCTTGTCTGGCATTTTCAAAATTGGGAGGCATTTGCTGTGGCCACGTCTAATTTTCAATTTCCTTTCTTTAGGAGGTTAAAGTTGGACCATTAGTGCCTCCTTGTTATTTTTTTTGTTCATCATTAAAGATATTTAAGTGTGTGTGGGCTGCTGATGAGTTAGACACTAATGTCACCTCTGGCTGCCAATATTGTATATGCTGGCATGGAATTAAAATTATCTAAAGAGCCTCAGAAATAACATCATATCCCATCTCAAACAGAGAGTAAGAATCCAATGCATATTATTAATGTGGTAAGTGTGCAATTTACCCCCTAAAATAAATATGGATTTCTAGGCAAGATAACAGGTTTTGTGGTGAGCTCTCTGGCAGTTGATGCATTTTATGCAGATAATGAATTCATTGCCTTCACTTTGGTGCCCTGTGAGTGATGTGGGTGTTGATGGAAGGGCTTAGGGAAACAGTCCAGAACTCTAGTGCCTTCCACAGGACAAAAGTAGAGTCTTTAGGAGGTCAATCATAGCCGGGAAGAAAAAGTTGTATCCCAGTTACTCCTTTGCTCAAGGTAGCTTTCCTATGGTAACTCCCTATGACTACTGCAGCTTTTTTGTTTGGATATTAAGCCTCTCTGCAGTATGGCCCCATCCCATCTACTCAAGCTTTATCTCCCACCATTCTCCAAAATTCACTATTCTCTTCAGTTGGATTATTCATCAAGTCTTCATAACATATACTGATATGTTCTAGGCCAAATGTGGTTCCTCTGTCACTGTAGTTCCACTGATGAAAAGAGATTGCTCTAGAAATGTTGGCATACTTGTTCCATTTTTTGGTTTATTTTTTGGCTGTCCTGTTTTCTCTGTAAGTGTCCTTGGGATGATCTAACAATTCAATCATTTCTGAAATCACTTAACTCTTCTGTGATCTAGCCCACACCTCCCTATCTTGTCAAGGATTATGTAAGAAACATGGTCAGATGCTTTATTGAAATGCAGGTAAACATTAATTAAATATTTGAAGAAATGATAAATCAGTTACTTTTATTTAATTCCATTTTTCAGAATCAACAGCTTGTTTGGAGCTATTATAATAATTCACATTGGCTTCTTCTTTTCTGTCCTATTTGGGTGTTGATTTTGTCTTTTGCTTTAATTAGGTGTTGTTCTAATTATGCTTAGGAAGTTAATTTTGGAATGACTTCCACATTAATAACTAGTCCTTCCCTATGGATTAAGATATAGTCTATTTTATTTTGCTATTTGGTAATCAGTACATCCAACACTATTCCGCTCATCTTGAAGAAAGTACAGTAACATACAGCTTTGAAGCATCTTTGGTCTCCTTCATTTCTTGATCTTGAATTATACTTTTTAGTCCCATTCTTATTATCCTTCCCTGTGTCCACTTTTGCATTGAAGTCAGTGTTAAAGTATTGGTTTACTTGATGTATAGGATCTTGTCCAGCTCTTAATAGGATTTCTTTATTTTGGACAATGCAATAGATGTTAACTTATGTCGCAATTATCTTCATGGTGATCTTACTTATGCTCATTATGAGCATTGCAGATGACCAAATAATCCATAAAAATGTTTTTGTGACATTTTGGAACATTATGAAACCAACTCAGTGAAATTCAACAAACGTTTATTAAGTACCTACTAAGGTGAGGCACTTAATGCAAAGACAAAACCAAAATGGTGTTAACCCTCAAGGGGCTTACATTCTATTGAAGAATATAAAAAAAAATATTTTAAAAATACAGATAAAAAATTACTTTGAGATTTCAGGAGGGAGAGAACTCTAATAGCCAGAGGAATCAGAAAAGACTTCATAGGTGATTGCACCTGAGCTGGGCTTTTAAAGGAAAGAATCCTGAAGATGGAAGAGGGAATGCCAAGTTTAGGAAATGGCTGGTAAGTTAGTTTAACTGAAATGTAGAATGCATGAATAAGAACAATATCAAATACATCTAAAACCATAGTAGGCTATAGCGATATTGCTTTGGGGGTGACTTACATCTTACTCAGTGATACAGAAGGGGTTTAGGCTATGGGAACCCACTTGAATCTTCCCACTTGATGAGACCTATGCCTAAAGCCATAAGCCTTTCATTATCCTAGGCCCAAATCTGTTACTCTTAGGCTATCCCTCCCTTCTCCAGCTACTTCCCACTCTTGATCCTATCAAAATATTTATACCCAAATCTGTTACCTTTAAAGTAGCCTAGCCCTTCATTGTCTGTCATCTCCAGGTAGCCTTCAGCTATTTCCCCACCCTTAATCCCATTCCTGGAGTCTGACCTCAAGTAGTCAAGATCTTCCTTAGACTCCTCCTCAAGACCCTCCCCAAACCCTTCCTCTAGACCACCACTAGATCTCTCCCATAGTTTTTCTGTATATAGGATCCATCTTGCCTCCATGAAGGTGCTCAAGTTAAGCTATGGAAGACTCACTCTGTGTCAGATTATCCTGACTGGTTTTTCCAATACAAGCATTACAAATACTTCAGCCCCTTAAGAGTCTACTCGTTATGGCAAATCTTTAATGAACTATGTTTTACTTTGGCTGAGAGAAGACTTGAGTCGAATTCATTTGGCAGGACCCGGCTTATTGGTATTTTGGGGTCTCGTACACCCCTAAACCCAAATACAATGCCATTGACCTACTGACTGTTACTCAAATAAGTAATTCCATCTCCCAACTCTGACATTTTCGCTGGCTCTGTCATGCCTGGCATGCTCTCTCTCGATGTCTACTTCCTGTCTTCTTTCAAGTCCCAGCTAAAATCCTCTTAATTCCAGTGCCTTCTCTCTATTGACTATTTCCAATTTATCTATATATATCTTGTATGAACCTAGTTGCTTGCATGTTGTATCCCCTATTGGACGGTAACCTCCTTGAGATCAAGAAATACTGTTTGCCTTTCTTTGTATCCCTATAGTTTAGCACTGTGTCTGGCACATAGTAGGCACTTAATAAACGTTTATTGCCCAGCTGACTTTTAAATGTAAGATTGAGGTCTTTTTTTTTTCTGGGGACATTTTGGAAGCACTAACATTTTTGGAGTAAAGGAGTGACATGGCCAGACCTATAATTTGACAATGTTAATTTGGCAGCTGTGAAAATTGTGGGGAGACAGTAGCAGCTGAGAGGACATGTAGGAGGCTATCACAGTATCTAGTCAATTAATGATCAGAATCTCAACTAGGTGGTAGCCATATTGCAGAGAGGCAGGGATAGATGGAAAGTTATCATTGGAAGTAAAACATCCAAGCCTTGGTAACTGATTGAATGTAGAAGTGAGAGACAGGGAAGAGCCAAGTTGACTCAGAGGTTGTGAGCCTGGATGACTAGTATTATGGTGATGACCTTAACAGGTCTAGAGAAGTTTGAAGAAGGGAAAGATTTAAGGAGAGAAATAATGAGTTCTGCTTTGGACACATTGGACTTGATACATCTGAGGGATAGTCAGATGGGGATGTCTAGGAGGAAGTTAGTGATTGATACAGAACTAGGCTTTAAGAGAGAGAGATTGGAGCTGGATATATATGTCCATATACAGATATAGAGCAATAACAACAACCAATATTTATATAATACTTTAAGGTTTGTCAAGTGCTTCACATATCTTATCTTTCTATGGTTATTATTATTCCCATTTTATTGGCGAGTAAACTGAATCTGAGAAAGGTTTGTTATTTGCCAAGAGTTACACAGCTAATGAGTACTTAAGGCAGGATTCTGACCCAGGTCTTCCTTCCCCTAAATTCAGTTCTCTTTTCTTTCTGTGTTGTTTCTCAAGCACTATCTGTATAGAGATGATGATGAAATTCATGCTAGCCAATGAGATCATTGAGAAATTAATTAATTAAATTAGATTAATTAAACAAGAAAAGAGACCTGGGGACAGAGATTTAGGGGACACCAATGTTTAAGGGGAAACAGATGGATGATGATCCATGAAAGAATATCAAGGATGAATGATCAGACAGGTAGGAGGTGAACAGAGAGAGTGGAATTATATAAGCCAAGTGGGAGGAAAACATCTAGGCATTTGATCACTATCAAAGAAGTCATGGAAAATCATAGAAGAGGAATGAAAACCTGGAAGCAGAAAGTATTGATGGCAGAGAGTTCTATTCAGATGTTTGGGCCAATAATAACTGGTGCTTTAGTCTCTCAGGACTTATTGATCTCAGGCTTGGGAGCATCTACTTAGCCTCAAACCAAAGATGAGAGGATGAGGCAAACACAAAAATCATCTCACCCATGAAGGAAGCCCTCACTTTCCAATCTCTGAATCCCTGTGTCTATTCTACTACTTGAACTTCCCCGAGGCTTCAGATACTGATGTAAGAGAGTTCCCTTAAGAGCCAGCCCTCTACTGGCAACTCCTTTATTCACCTCTCCAAGGAGAACAGCTTCCATTTTCCTTCAAATTCTTTATGACTTTTATACTGAGAATGTCAATGCTGGTGTGGTCCAATTGGTCCAGTAATACATCATCCTGTTGGTCTCATATTTGGAGTACCAGCAACCAAATCAATGATTATATAGGATCCGAACATCTAAACATGATTAATTCCTTCTGTTCTCTTTGCTTCAACTCCCCCACTGTCACTACAGAAATAGAACGGAGTACATAGGACTGAGGACTATTTTGTATTTTTTCTTTGTTTTGTTATGGGTTGCCACAGACAAAGAATTCATCACCTAACTGCTAAATTGCTGTGCGTGTGCCTTTCTATTCTTAGGTTGTTTGTCTGACATCAAAAATAGCCTTTTCCTCAGTACTACTGACTAGTCAAGTTAACAGGCATTTATTAAGTACATACCATAGGTCAGACACTTAGCTCTTGGGTTCTGGTGATACAAAGAAAGGCAACATACATGAACTCTTTCCAGCTTGGTCAAACTTTTCAGAAGCCATACTTTGGTGGAATAGCCTTGGAAAACTAAGCAATGACATTGGACATTTTCTAAACAAGTAGCAGAAGTTCTTTTTAAAATTTATTTTATTTATTTTTGGCAAGTTCTATTAATCTCACTTAACAGATGAGGAAACTGAGTTTATGAGATATTAAGTAATTTGCCCATGGCCACATAGCTAACATGAGTTAGAGCCAAGATTTGAACTCAGTTTTCCTCAAATAAAGCCTAGTGCTTTCCCCACCATATCATCATATCCTTTCTGAAGATGGAAGGAGAAGTTATATATTTCAAGGAATGATATGACCAAAAGCACTGAAGTAGAAAAGTCTGCGAAATATACAAGGGATAGTAATTAGTCTAATTCAACTGGCCTGTAGATTATGTAAATAGGAAATTGTTTGAGGTAAGACTGGGAAGTAGGATGATGATAGATTTTAGAGGCAGCCAAGTGACACAGTGACTGCATTACTGGATTTGGAGTCAGAAAGAAGACCTGAATTTCAATCTGGCCTCAGACACTTACTAGCTCTGTGACCCTGGACAAGTCACTTGACATCTTTCAGTCTCAAATTACTCATCTAAAAAGTGGGAATAATAAGAACATGTACTTCCCAGGGTTGTTGTGAGGACAAAATGATATATAATATTTGTAAAGTGCTTTGCAAACCTTAAAGTGCTATGTAAGTACTAATTATTATTACTATACCAGGCCAAGGAAGGATAGTTAGCAAGAATAAGGTGGTCACCCATTCAAATTAAGTGATGGAATTACTTTACATAATTTTTTTTTGGTGGGGCAATGGGGGTTAAGTGACTTGCCCAAGGTCACACATCTGGTAAGTGTTAAGTGTCTAGGGCTGGATTTGAACTCAGGTCCTCCTGACTCCAGGGCCGGTGCTCTATTCACTGCACCACCTAGCCACCCCTAGGGAATCACTTTAAACCTGAGAGTAAGAACTCTGCAAAATTTGCCTTTAATTGAAGTCCTGAGCAAGGTTAGACTATGGCTATATTAGGTTGATAGTGGACTGTTTACATGATCAGCTCTTGATTGTTCATGTTGGTAGAAAGAGAGTAATGGGATGGTTAATTCCAAATGTGATGGCGCTGAGGGAGGTAAGGGAGGGAATTTTTTCATTTGACTTTGGAATATATTATATTTTTTTTCAGAAGGAAGAGAAAGGATATTTATTTTCCTCATTTTATTTGGCTAAGGTTGATATTAAAATGAGTTTTATATGGTTAAATGTAAGAGGAGGAGGCAACTAGGTAAAATACTAGAGTCAACATAGGAAGTCCTGAGTACAAATCATGCCTTACGCTATTATTAGCTGTGTGACCCTGGCTGAGTCACAGTCTCTTTTTAATCTCAATCTCTTCATCTATAACAAGAAGGTGTTAGACTCAGTAATCTATAAGATCTTTTTTTGCTCTAAATCTGTGATTCTATGAGGCAAAGAACTAAAAGGAAAGGAGGCAAGGGTTAAAAACAGATTCACTAATAGATGAGTCACCTGTACACATTTGTTCATTGACTATCTTTTCGTTTTGTAACATGATAAAATGCAACTTAAGATAATTTTATTGGATTTTTGCCATTCTCCTCTGGGAAGGAGACAACATATCTTAATGCTAATACTGAGGATTTTTATAACACTTTTAAGCTTCTCCAATGGCATTTGTATACATTATCTCCTTTCAGTCTCACAAACAGCCTTACAATGATGTTATGACAAGTGTTAATACCCTATTTTAAGTCTGAAGAAAATGATTCCCAGGGAGCTTCAGTGTCTTGTTGCAGTCTACCCAGTCAATTACTGGCAGAGAATTCAGGCCTTCTAATTCTCAGCCTAGGACTATAGCCAGCTGGTTTACAACAACTAGAGAGTCCATTGTTAGATTTTTGGTACATTTACACTTCAGAAATCAGCAAATGCTACAAATTAGGGCTTGATTTATTGTTTTCTTGACAGTTTAGACTTAAGAAAATGTTAGAGAAATGTTAATAAAGCAGATTAAACTTTTTGCCCCCAGAGAGCTAGGTGTTATATATTTACCCCCTGATTATAACACATTCTTTTCTCTCATGACTTATTTCTGGAAGAGGTATTGGACTTGTTTGCTTGGCCACACAAGATAGATCTAGGAGCAATGAAGAGAAGTTGCAAAGTAGCAAAATTAGATTTGATATAAATAAAAAGATTCTTAATATTTTGAACTATCTCAAAACACAATGGGTTATTTTGGGAGATAGTGAGATCTCTGTCATCAAAGGTTCTCAATTACAGATTGGACCACTACTCATAGGGAATAATGTAGAAGTCATTCTTGTTTAGATGTGATGGTGACTAGATGGCTTCTCAGTTCCCTTTCAGTTGTGGAATTCTAGAATTCTGTAACTGGAACACAGAACGTTTTCCATGACTTGAATAATAGCACTACTAGTGAATGCATAAAGCTATTGTGAAACCTTAGGATGGCATTTATAATTGTCGTAGTGGTATAGGATTTGGATATGAAGGAGACCTTAGAGATCCAACTCCCACATTTGATAGATGAGGAAGGAGAAGGTCTGAAAAAGGAAGTGAGCTAAGATGCCACAGAAGGCATCTGTATGGCACAGTGGAAAGTGCATTGGCCTTGGAGTCAAAAGGATCTGAGTTCAAATTTGACTTCAGAGTCTTACTAGCTCTGTGACCCTGGGCAAGTTTCTTGACCTGGTCTGTCTCAGTTTCCTCATCTATAAAGTGAGCTGGAGAAGGAAATGGCAAACCACTCCAGTATCTGCCAAGAAAACCCCAAATGGGATCACAAAGAGTTGGACATGACTAAAACAACCGAACAGCAACACTAAGATGACATAGAGTTTGTGATAGGTCCGGAATTAGATCCCAGATCTTTTTACTCACATTCTAGTGTTCTTTCCATTATGTTGCACTACCAGGGAACTGGTGCATTTTTTCAATGGGACTGCTTTTCACAAGAAATTGGGCCAAGTATTTGATTCTATTTCCTATATGATACTTAGACTAATTCTTCTTTACTGCTGATGCCTAAGGTCTCAACATCCCCTGGCTCTTCTCATTGAAAACTACATGAAAAAACATATTTGTGGGTTGGTTCGATAGCTTTCTGACATGGTGATATTTATTCATTTATTTGCCCTGCAGGTACTTTCTGAATTTCTTGGCCGAAGTCTGTCTGCCCTGATGTAACATAATATGTATCCTGATTGTAGAATTTAATCAGTGTGTTCTTAAAGAATATAAAGTCATTTGAAAACACTTAAGCTTGAAGCTTCCTCTTAAACACCACTTTATTGGATTTTGGAAGTTTTCTGAGCTAATTCTTTTCTTTATCTGTCTTCATCAGATCTGGAATATTTCATGATTAATTATATTCGTCATATTTCATGATTCAGGGAATTTGTAGTAACATTTCAGATGCGTAATCATTTATCACCCAAGTAGGGAGAGGCCTTCTTTCTTTGATTTGTACTTTATCAATTTTATATCAAAACTCACCTGGGATCTTTGAAGTTTGAGAATCTCTGGATGTGAAGTTTTGTTCTCAATATACATCTTCCTCACTCATTGTAAGCATCGGATAAAATCTTCATTTCATTTGAATAGGGGTTCACCAAGCACCTTTTATGTATAATACAATGCTAGGGGGCATAGCCAACAGAATATTGGACTTGAAATCAGGAAGACCAGAGTTCAAATCCTATATGACTCAGAGAAAGTCACTTAACCTCTTTGAGCCTCAGTTTACTCATCTGCAAAATGGGAATAATAGGACCAACCCCCCCCCCCCCCAGGTCATTGTGAGGATCACATGGGAGAGTATATATAGAGTGCTCTACAAACTTTAAAGCTCTCTATAAAATCTAGCCATGATGATAATATTAACAATTGGTAGCTTTGGCTCTATAATTGCCCCCAAACAAGTTTTTTTGGGGGGGGAAGAAGGGGTGATAGTGAAGAGACCATGGGCATGTATTTGAAAGACCTAAGTTTGAGTACCAGCTTTGACACATACTAGTTGAATGGTCTCAGGTCAATCTCTCTTTTTCTCCCTGCAAATCTCAGTTCCCTCATCTGTAGAATGGAAGTAATAATGTTTTCACAACTTAGCTCATGGGATCTAAAAAGATGATTTATATATAGCGCTATACTAATGTGCCTTATGGTGGACAAGAACAAGCTGTAACACATCACAAACAAGGGATTATAAAGAGAGACATGTTGTAGAGTGCCACCAACTAAATACATGATTGAAAAAGAAAGTGACTAGTCCTATGGCACTAGTGAAGAATAACATTAAGACAGCCTTGTACACCACTGGTTTCCTTGCAAGGTCAAGAGAAACTGGAAGAGGGTACTGGACCCTATATGTTGAACTTATGGGAGGGTGGAAACGTGTTAAATTTATGGGAGGGCAGGGACAAGAGTCACAGGGTGGGTATGGATGATTTGTAAACTACATTACTGGAAGGATACTCAATCTGATTTCATAGGAATTTTTAACTGGAGTGTGTGGGAGTTTTAGAGCTATATAATTGTGCACCATTATTACAGTCTATAGTGGGCAGCTAGGTGGCACAGTGGAGAGAATGCAGGGCCTGGAGTCAAGAAGACTCATTTTCATGAGTTCAAATCTGTCTCGACACTTACTAATTATGTAACCCTGGGAAAGTCACTTGACCCTATTTGCCTCAGTTTCCTCAGGTATAAAATGAACTGGAGAAGGAACTGGCAAATCCCTCCAGCATCTTTGACAAGAAAACCCCAAGTGGGGTCATGAAGAGCTGGATAAGACTGAAAATGACTGAACAACAGGAAAATTATAGTCTATTCTCTCCATTACCTATTTCACAGCATTCTTAGGAGGCTTGAATAAGATACTATGTATAAAGCACTTCAGTGCATAAATGTAAGTCATGGTTATTCGTGTCAGGTGGAATACTACTGAGCAGCCTGGGTCCTGTTGCCCATTCTTGAGACACTTAGACTACAGATGGAGAGATAGTATATCTCTATCTCTATCTCTATCTCTATCTCTATCTCTATCTCTATCTCTATCTCTATCTCTATCTCTATCTCTCTGTCTGTCTGTCTCTCTATCTCTATTTCTCTATCTCTCTATCTATATACACACACGCACAAAAACACATATATACATGCATATACATATACATATATGAAGAGTACAAAATTATTCTAGTTGATTTAGCACATTATTATTTATTAGGTGCCAAAATGTCTGGCGGGTACAGCAAGTTCTTGAAGTATCAAGTTACCTTGAAAGGTATATCACTCACATTACCTTTTCTACCTTTATAGAAATCTTAGATGCTGAGGCTAGAATGGATGTTAGAAATCACTGTCTAAATTCTCCACTTTCAGGGGAGGAAACTGATGGCTAGGAAGCATAATGGACATGCTTAAAGTTATAACCCTAGTAAGTGGAAAAGCTGGACCTCTTCACTCCTGGGCCAGTGACCTTCCCATGCTGCTTTTTTGCCTGCTATGGTTGGAGTTGGCCATTATGAACAGCTTGGTCATGGCTTCTCTGAAAGGTTGAGGTTCATTTGATGATTAGGCTAAACTCCCTAAGTGGAATCAAGGAGCCTTTGGGGATTTGTTGGGTCAAGGAACATGACAGGTTGTTAAGCTGGTATTAGGTAAACAGTTAAATGTTCAAATGGGAACCAGCAGGGGTCTGCCATCCCTTCTATCTTTTGGCCAGCGTTGTGGGTAATGCAGTCCTACATGACAGCAGGAAATAGCTAACCCTGCTGACACATCTCACAGTAAGAGGCCCATCAGAACTCCCTTCATGGCTGACCTTGCATGGGTATTTGCTAACTAACCATTCATTCTAAAGTAATTCTTGGCAGGAAGGACAAGAGTGTAAAGGGGGAAATTTTGAATCATTGAATGCTACAGACCTTCCTTGGGAGGTATTCCTGGTTTGCCTATAGGTAAAAAAAAATTAATTGCTGGGGGAAATCAGTTGCTTGCCACTAGAAGAAACAAAGCTTGATTTGCACCTGAAATGTAGTGGCATGAACTTTGAACTAGGAATCAATTAATCAAACAGGCATTGATTAAATAGCTATTATGTGCCAGGTATCGGGGATAAAGAAACCAAAATGGAAGAACTTACATTTCATCAGGGAAGAAAATACACATAGCTCCTTAGATAGTAAAAGATAGCTTTAGATAGCTAAAGATAGCTATCTTTAGGTATCACATATAGATTCTGAGGTCTTTATACCAAATCATACACACATTAAAAAGTTGGGTTCCAAGAATGTGGCTACTACTTTTCTTTCAGGGTTCAAACCTAAGGAGTTGTGGAAGTTATGAAAAATCCCCAAAGATGATTTACAACATGGAGAGTTATCTTTCTATTACTATAACTAATGAGGGTACTCTTCCCTCCATTTATTAATTCATACTAAGTAGTCTGCCAGATTTAATGATCTTATAGAAAGAGTATTTACTAAGATGATATGAGAAGAACAGTTGGTTAAAGAAATCTTCCATTCTTCCCTCTTCCCCCCCTCAAAAAAACAGTCTGTGACAAAATCTTCCAGCAGTACTTACAGAGTTCAGGGAGAAGTGGGCTCCAGACTAGATAGCACATATGGCAAAGAGGTGACTCACAACTTCTGGAATTCCTTCTACTAGAGTTACCAGGATGTTCCATTTAGATATAGTTTACTTTTTTTCTGCTAGGTTCCTTGTAGAGCCTTGAATCATCCTCTCTTCATAATATCCAATAACTCCCAATATATATATTACCATCGGCTATTGTTCTCCCAGAGATGATGCTAGGATTTAGATGTGAAGGAATAACCCTAAATTATCCTGACCCTTGGAAGCTCATAAAGTTGTCTTCTCACCAAGGAGTTGGGGAAGAGACCAAAAAGCCAAAACTGAAGGAATTTCCTCCCTTCCTTTAAGCAGTTCCTTCTCTGGGAGTTTCTGGAATACACTCCCCTGGCTCCTTGCTTGATCAAATCTCTTGGGTTCTGAACTAGCTTTTATAGAGGTTTTTAGAGGTCCATACCAAATATCTCACCCAAATGGAAGTGACTTTCTATTGCACTTAGCTGAAATGTCTGAAACTGATGGGTTTTCCTACCTTGTTTAAACCTAGTTTTGATTGATTGAATCAATAAGGGTAATTACCTTTATATTGGGTAGGAAAATCAATATACTTTTACACAAATACATACAAAATAAACAGAAGATGTGTGTGTGTGTGTGTGTGTGTGTGTGTGTGTGTGTGTGTGTGTGTGTGAAGAGGCACAGATTGTTTGCAGTTAAGAAAATATTTCATAGAGGTCTTCTTGAGCTAAGCTTGGAGTCAAACTAGTGATTCTTAGAAATAGAGATGAAGAGTAGCGTATTCAAGGTAAATAGGACAGCCTGTGTAAAGGCAGAGATTTTGAACATGGAATGCCATGTGTGAGGAACTGCAAAAAGGTCAGTTTGACTGGACATTGGAGTGAATGAAGGGGAGTAATGCATAACGAATATGGAAAATCACTCCAAGACTCAGGAGAGATAATTCTAGCCTCTTTGTAGAGCTTGGCACGTTGGGAAATTCATGTCACCTCAATATGTATGTTTCCCCAGCTAACAAAAGAGGATGAAATTCCCTACTCTACCTTCCTCAAAAAGATATCCTGAGGACAAAATGAGAAAAGACTTGTGAAAGTACTTTGAAAAGCATGTGATATTATACAATGCTAAGTTATGATTAGTATTTCAGACAAAAGTTTCCTACTATTTCTCTATGATATATCAATTGTACATTCTCTGAGTAACTAGATATGTCATGGAGAAACAGTATAAATAGGTTAGCTGCTCTGGAAGATTGGATAAGTATACTCTTGGTACTATATTTGAGTTAGGCGCAAAATTAAGAATTTGACAAGCAAGATAAGCTGGACCAAGTATATTGACTGGTACATTTTTCTGGACATTCCAAGCAGAA